>NTPY01000633.1:411235-430951 GCA_002922825.1 Brachionus calyciflorus
TTATCTGCTAAACAGCTTCTTTTTGGGTATCCACTCGATAGCTTATCACGAAGACAACAATAGACCACGTAGAAACCTTCATCAATCAAGCTAATACATGTCCTTGTTTTACCAAAGCCGCTTGACTGACACAACGTTGAATATGGGCCATAATATTTAGCGTCGGTCTCTTCATAACTCTTAATCATTTGCAACAATTGTTTTTTTAAGTATTGTCTCGAATTGAAATTTAGTTTAGGATTTTTTTTCATAATAATAGAAAACGAATCTTTTACCAACTCATCCAACAGTGAGTCATCTTCTTGCTTTTTTTTGTCTAATAACCAATCTGTGATTTTACAACTTTCTTAATTAAAAAGTAATATTAATAACAATGAATTATAGAAGATTTTTAATAATAAATTTTAAAAATGAAAAATGTCATCTAAATGAAAATAATTAAAATAGAAGAAGAAATTGCCAAACAAAATCATGCATTTCGCTATAAGATGAAGGATTTTCGGACGCCTTCGGATTCACCAGCGTGTGACAACTTTTTAATTTTTTGAAAAACGAGTTTGATGTTTAGGATGCTGATAATGCGGATGTTTTTGTTGACTTACGACTCTATGAGACAACGGAATCAACTAATGAAGAATTACAGGCAATAATAGGAAATTCAATTCAAGTAGAAGAAATTGAATCAAAGACTCAAAGAAGTATTGCTTGAACAAACTTAAAGGAAACAGTCATAAGTTGTATTGATTTGAGCGACAATGTTCAAGAAGTTAATAATCAAGGAAAAGTGAAATATACTACAAAGAAGAGAGGGCGAAAGAAAAAAATATTGCTGTCTCAACTGATGCTGTTTCCAGTGAATCAAGTTCAGTTGTTTATCTAAAAAAATATGATTTAAGACTAAGAAAAAATTAAAATGATATAATTTTAAAAAAAAATTTAACTAAACTTTTTTAATTATTTGATTTATTGAGAATAAAAAAAAAGAAAATTTCTTAAATTGTCCAGGTAATAATAAATCCATCCAGCTAATTTTTATAATTTTGTATTAATTAGGATCTTAAACCAATGAACATCCTTTAGTTATACAGTTTTACTGTAAATTACAAAATTTAAAATTTAAATTATTTTTTTAATTTACAGTTTGTGTAAGAATATAATACATTTTACATTCCAAAATATTAAAAATAGTTAGTTCCTTAAATTAATTAATCTTATTGAGAGAATAAGTGATCGACTTTTTTAACAAATCTTTAAATATTGCGAAGAGTAAATCCGTGTTATAAATAAGAAAAATTTTTAAACTTGTTAATAAAAGAACCAACCTTTATAAGTATAAAAGCCACAATTCATTTTAAATGCATAATGAATAAAACACTCATGCTTTAGTCTATGATGAGTGAAGATAAAGTTTTACTTTTTTAATTATACCTGTGATGATTAAAAATTGTTCTTGTCTATGGAAACCAGAAAGACAAAAGATTTTTTATAAATATCCAACTTTAGTCGTCTCTCAAAATATAAATAGGAAAATATTTTTTTTATCAGCAGCAGTATCTTAAAAAAAAGATTAAGTTTTGCTTTTGCTCGCAAGCAAATAAGACATGCTTTTTTTACCATTGTTTAAGAGATGATTCTAAAGAATTAATCAATGACTTACTAATTTTTAAATAGCCTATGTCATTTATCAAATAAGCGGCAGCTACTGAATAAATCTAGTACTCAATATGACTATAGTTCTTTAAATATATCCCAATTCGGTAGCAAATAAATTTGCTCAAAAACTTTCAATTGTGAATATTCTGTACGACAAGATCAATCAACTAATGGCTTCAGCATACACATTTTCAAAATAGAAAAAGTATGCAGAAAAAAAATATTTTTTTCAATCACGATGACAAACTACGCTAAATTAGAAAATTAATGAAAATTCTTTATTTTTTTAGAAAACTTGTTTTTCGATTTTCACCGCAGAATAGTATCGGTATATCGTACACTACTGTTTCTGAGACGAATAAGGCATCACGTTAAACTATCTCGCCCGACAATAGTCCTGGCAACTTATTTGGACTAGAAAATTCTAAGATCTGGAAAATAATTTTGATTTTAGAATCGGCTATTTTTTCAAAGGACAAATTAATTAATGATTTGGATCTAGAGTGAAAAAGTTTAGAAATAGGCTTTCTAAATTAAATAGACGTTCTGAAACGCAAGACAATTAAATGAATAAACGAAAAGAAACTTGTAATACTATTGGAAATAATAAGCCGGTATTGTCCGACTGGGTATGGGTAACGAGTCGTGCTATTTTCGGGTTCAGCGTGTTGAGCAACCAGCACAGCAAATTGAAATACAAATTCTGATATCAGTGAACAAATGGATGTAGAAAGAAGAAAGAGAAATTTTGTTTCTTGGTGTTCAAATTAGCGACCAGAGATTGGAATATACAACTATAATTAAAGAATGCAGAAAATCCTTTTGGAGGCCTTGTTCGAAAACGAAACTGATTTAAAAGTGTATGAATAGTAAACAATCCATCAAACAATCTATTAAAGCTTTTAATATTGACAACCGAACGTTGACTGATCAAAATGAAATAGCACGAATTAAATAAGAATTTTCAATCAGTCTTTAGTTCAGACTTTTCAAGATTGACAGAGTTTCTTAATCCAAAAACAAATTTTAAGTGTGATCGGATTACGGATGAACTAGTAAGTAGAGAAATTATTAAAAAACTTGAGAATTTGGACACGAATAAAGCGATAGGGCGAAATAAAGTGTTAAAATGCCGCTAATGTGTTGTCGATAAAAATAACAATTATCTATAGCAAATCTTTTCAAACTGGACTAATACCTAATATTTGGAAGCAGAGAAACATCAATTCTCTACACAAATCGCGAAGTAGATTGAATTAAAAATTGATTAACATTTCGTAAATTTTCTGCGCCGGCGACAAGACCCAAGTTTTTTTCGACAAAAAATATTTGGATCATTTAAAAATATCCTTGACAATTATTTCAAAAAATGATAGGATTTCTTTCTTTTTAAAGAACTGATTTTATTTTTGAACGCAACATTAATAAATTAGATGCAGACCGAAATTGATAAACCCTTAGGAATGTGCATGAATTTTCAAAAAATATCTACGTAACCCGTCCGAATTGAACTCAATTTCACCTTGACTTAAATATTTTTTAGAAAATATGGAAAAGAGACAACCTGGCTTTTATTAGGCCTCTTTATTTTTTAAGAAAATATTCAAACCTTACTTAAAGAACTTTTTTTTACTAATTTTACTTAGTAATTTTCAAAAAAATTAAGATAACAAAAGAATTTTCAAGTAAATCATAAATGCATTATCTATTAGAGTAAAAAAAAAATTGGCTATGTTAAAAATAATAAAAACCGGCGAATAACATAAATTAAATTAAAGTTTTTCAATTAATTCTATAAAAAGCAAATTGAATCATATACTTGATTGTTATCAGAGTCAGCAGATGATGAATAAAGTTTCTCATTAGCCCGTGAAAAACCTGTTAATTTTTCATCAAGACCGGGTTCTAAAAATGGGAATATATCACGTGAAATTCCTTGAGAGTAAATTATCGTTTGATATTTATTTAATACTGGGTCGTCTTTCGGTTTAAGAGATTTTATAAATGTTTTTTTGTCTTTAGGCTCACCAAGTTGCATATAGAGTACCAAAAAACCTTTATAAGGATCAAAATCGGAACTCATCTTATTAAATCCATAATTAATAAAACACTCATGTTTCAGTCCTTCTGGATCATGATATAGTTTTACTTGTACCATAATAGCTGATATTGATTTAAAATTGCTCTTGTTTATGCAAACCGGAATGACTAAATCAATTGATTCTTCATGTAGTTTACATTGATATGCAGCACATCTTTTTAAGGCTGGCAGCAGAGGCGTGTCTATCATACTCTTGTTAGATCGAACAAAATGATTAAAATTTATGTAACCATTCAAAAATTTTTTTGCATTATGTAATTGTTCGTATACTAATTTAAGACAACATTTTGAGTTTTCACTATCACATAACCATTTGTTAGTCTCACTACCACAGTTTTGTTCACATTTACCAAAGAGAGTTTGCAAAAAATATCCAACTTTAGTGGCCTGTAAAAATCTTAAAGGCTCAATCATTTGATTTTTATCAACAGCCATATCTTTAGCAAAAAGGAGAATAAGTTTTGCTATTATCTCACCTTTTTCACCCTTGGAAATGAGACATGACTCTATACAATCAATTAAAGACTGGACAATTTTCAAATAACCAATGTCATTCATTAAATATGCGGCTGCCTCGGCCACAATTGGTTCAGATGGATAGATTATTTCAAAAAGGTCATTTTCATTGTTCACATAAACTGTTACTGCCATGTTTCGCGCAACTAGATTCTGACAACTAGTAAGCGACTTTGGTTTTATAACACCTAATCTACTACTCAATATGGCTAGAGCGTCACATAAATCAATTGATTTTTGATCCTTTAGGCCTATAAGTTTTTTCCATGCCAAAGTATACAACTTATTATTACTAATGGACTTATATTTTCCATTTGAGTTGAGTTTTGTATTAATCCAAGAGCCCCATAGAACTCGACCATACAAACAAATATTTTCAAATTTAACAGTATCATGGATATTATCGAGTACTAGTTCGTCAACAAATACATCCCAATTGGGAAGTAGATAAATTGGCTCAAAAACTTTCAATTGTGAATATGCTATGCGACTAGATAAATCATGTAGTGGCTTCGGCATAAACATACTCAAAGTGGAAAAAGTGTCCAAGAATAATACAAATATATTTTTTTTCAATTTCGAAAGCAAACTACGCAAAATGTGAAAATTTGTAGTTTCTTTATTTTTTTCCCTTACATTTAATAGTGACGAAGCCTCGTCAAATACAAAAATTAAAGGCTTTGTACCTTTGTAAGTTGTGATTTCATTTGAACCGGAATAGCTCTTAATCTTTGACTCAACTAATTCCATTACCATTTTGTTATCTTTACCATTTATTTCTTGATCGAATTTGTTATAAAATTCTAAGCAATCCATGTCACTTTCATTCAACAACTCAATAAATGCGTTGAAATAGCAAATGTAAAAACTTGAAACATTTTGAAATTCAAGTATCTTATCTGCTAAACAGCTTCTTTTTGGGTATCCACTCGATAGCTTATCACGAAGACAACAATAGACCACGTAGAAACCTTCATCAATCAAGCTAATACATGTCCTTGTTTTACCAAAGCCGCTTGACTGACACAACGTTGTATATGGGCCATAATATTTTGCATCGGACTTATCATAGTTTTCAATCATTTCCAACAATTTTCTTTTCAAGTATTGTCTTGAATTGAAATTTAGTTTGTGATTTTTTTTCAGAATAATTGAAAAAGAATCTCTTATCAACTCTTCTAAGAGTGAGTCTTCTTCTTGCTTTTTTTGGTCTAATAACCACTCCGAGATTTTAGAACTTTCTAAATTAAAAATTAATTAATAAAATAATAGAAGATCTTTAATATTTCTTTAAAAAATTACAAAATTGATCAAAAGAATGTATTAAATCTGGAAATTCAATAAATTATTCTTAACAATTTCAAGAAATCAATTCTATTTATTGGCATTTTAGGACCAAAGGTGGTGGCCATCAAGAATGCCACATATTTAATTGATAAATTTTGAAGAGATAAAATTTAAATTAAATACAGTCAGACCTCGATTTTTTAAATATCTCAAGAACACTTAAAAAAATCAAAAGTTTACAATTTCAAAGAAAAAAATTAAAGGTATCTTTATAATTGATTTTATTGACGAGAAAAATCGTACTCAATTTGAAATAGATAACGCGATTTTTCAATGAATTTGACAACAGTGTTCGAACTGAAACAAAGCATTTTTCGAACAGAAACAGACACTGTTCGAACATTGTTCGAAAACATGTTTGAAAATGTTCGAACACGTGTTGGAAAATGTTCGAACACGCCGTTAACTTATTTTAGCTTTGTACTGTAGTCTAGAGCTTTCGTTAATTATATTCATTAGTACAGAACTATTTATTGGTTTTTAGGTTTTCACGCTTGGCTAAACCTTGATATTTAAATTTTAACGTTGGGTTAAATATCAAAAACCAGGTTTTAAGACATGGACTTATTAGGCTCGAAATAACATGGGATCGATGGTACCTGAGGCGTAAGATTATTACTTCTTGTGACTTACAGTTTTTTAAAAAAATTAAGTTGTAATTTTTGAGAAATCCCTTTATTCTCAAAAATTACAATTTAATTTTCCAAAAAAAATATTGGGTCTTGTCGGTTAGGTGAACCATGGTTCACCTATTAAGTGAACAAATCGTGTTCTCGGGTTTGGTGAACAACCGGTTCACATAACCTTTTTGTTCACCAAAAGGTGTACTAAATTTATATCAGATGAATAATATTTAGGATTGGTGAACAAGATTTAGCTTACCGTAAAACCTTGCTTATAAGCGATTAAAAATTGCTCTTTTGAAGCGTGAAATCATACTAAAGAAAAATGATTTTAGTCTTTTGATTTGACTTATTCGATAGACTTTAGTGAGGCTTTAGGGGGGCGCTTATAAACAAGGTAATACGGTAGGTAACAAAATTGTAATTAGGTGAACAAATCATAAAAAATAAAAAAAATTAATTATCAAAATTTATTTCTAAAGAAATTTTCCTTTTTATCAATCATTTTACATGGACTAAAGCGTGGAATTCACTGTTACAGTAGAAATTTCTTATTTACATTTAAAAAATTACCTTCTTCATTTTTTAATATTATTCTTAATGAGCCAACTGTACTATTTACCCTTAAGATATCTTGGCTTTGCAGAATCTCTCTCGAACATACAATGAATTTTTCATCTTAAAAAAATTAAAATTTTACAAATCTTTTTTTTAATTTTCTTTCTTAGATTACTTACCATTAATGATGAAAACTTTGTTTTCACCTTCTGTTCGAAAGAATAACTTTTGTTGGTGAAATGACTGTTTAGTACCTATTTAGGTTGAAAAAGAAAAATAATCAGTAGTTGATTAAAAAAGCAAATTACAGATTGAATTCAATTTACTTGAGGCTGAATACTGAACAGTAAAAAGTTCTACTTCAAGACTATTTAATGATTTCTCGTCCATGTCTTAATTTTTTTCAACTTTTCTAAATGGTTATCTTTTAGGCTATTTTTTAAATAAATTTAAAATATTTAAACAAATTCAATAAAAAACAAATAGAGCATATGTATTCATTACGAATTTTAATTACACAATCAAAATTTGAATTTTTTTTTGATTTTTAGCGAGGTTTATTTGCTATTTTGCCTAAGAAGACTCAAATTTTTTCTGCCCTCCAACTTTAGCTACTATACTGCTTGAAACAATTTTTTTTCAATTATTTTGAAATTTTACAATATAACTCTCTCTCTATGAGAGTAAAAGGCTCTGCTTCTTATCTAATTAAAAATGGAATTTTGGTCATGAAGCCATTTTAAAAAAATTGTTTCATTTCTATGACCAACAGTTAAAAATAAATGTTGATTAACTTTAAGGGAAATAAAAGCGTTTTAGCAGTGTTTTTTTTCCTGTTTTTTTTTCCTCAGGGTTGAATAAAAACGACTGCATAATCAAGCTGAGAAAAGAACTCAGCGGGTCGGATTTAGGTTGGGTTATGTTGCTTTAAGAAATCCAACTTAACTTAGATCAATTTTGACAAAGAGCAAGATAAATCTTGACTTCTAAAAGTTCAAAATAAACGAAACCAATTTTTTTACTGAAGACCTTTTCCAGATTAATACCCATATCGGTACTTTTGTTGTTGAAGAACAAGAAAACGGAGAATATCTGATGGTCAACTCGGCTAATTTTTTAATTTAAAAATTTTGTATTAAATAAATTTTTATTTAAAAAAATATAAACTATTCAAAAAAAAAATTTCGACCATTTAAAAATCAACAATTTATCAGGATCAATTAATCATAGGGATAAACTGTTTGAAGATATGTTTTCTTAATATATTGTCCACTAAGATAATTCATAAAGAAATTATTTAAATTTCGATGTTTTATTTTACGATCAAAAACTCTTTCTAAATCGTCTTGATAAACATAAACCTTGCCTGAAAACTTATCTTGATATTTTTCATCAACAAGCAACAAATAATGCGGTTGATTCATCAATCTTTCTCTCTTTTAAATTAAATTATTTTTATTAAGTTTATTTATTCAAGAAAATTTTATTTATTTAAGAATATTACTTCTTGTGGCTCGTAATTTCTATCGATCCAAGTCTCAGGTGCATGACATTCTTCATCCCAACCAATTATAACACCATAAATATCGAGTCTCTTATTATAAACAACATGACCTACTCGAAATTTAACTTTTTCATCGCTTGGACGTGGTGACCTTATTTTGGAAGATTCTAAAATCTTAATTTTAAATTTTTCCTTGAGAAAAAATAAATAAAATTCAATTGAAAATACCTGCGAAATTAATTGATTGCTTTCTATATTTTAAAACTTCAATGGCAAGATCATCTCCATTATAATTAACATCGCCAGGCTTAGGCTTTCTTAGAACTAAATTATTTTCATTTTCAATAACAAAACTAATGTACCACTTTTTCCATGATTCTATAGTAAAATAATTTTTTCGAAAATCTCGAACAGATACCATCAAACTTTTAAATACAAATAATTATTTATGTTTAAAAATAAAAGCATTTTCTTTAATTACTTTTGGAATGCTATAGTCTGTTCGGTATTATTATTTGACCAATGTTGTGTAATGTAATATTGTGCTGGTAAGGCTAATGCGATAAGAATAAATTTGAATAAATTTACTCCATCCATTATCAACAATTTCCAACAAAAAAAAATAATAAATAAATTTTCTATTTGTTTTGAATTTTAAAATTGAGTTTTAAAACCCAGTTTTTTTTCTAAATTAAAAAATTATGTTTAAATTAAACCTAATCGCGGTACTTTATTTAAATATAATTTAAATTTGAATTTAACAATTGTTAAAATAAATATTTCAAACGCACACAAATAAAATTTACAAAAATAGTTTTATTTTTTTTGAAAAGTAAAAAAAGGGGTCAAAAATCATATGCTGGACGTCTTGTTGGCATAAATTTACGTTCACCATAGCCAATAGTTTCTGTTTGATCTAAAGATGAATCAGCACATGGATGAACAACAATACCTGGAAATGAGTTTGTTGATTTTATCAATTCACAAGGCTCATCTTAGAATTAAAAAAATTAATTTGTTTATTTTAAGATTTTGAAGTAAAAATGACGATAAAGAAGATTTATAAAAGGGAATCTGACTATAATTAACAATAAAAAGATTTTCTTTTATTTAAGAGAAAAAATACATTTATGGTAATCGATTTGGCGTCAGATTTTAATCGTCATATAAAGTCATGTGTCCTCAAATTACGCATTATTGTCTTCTATGTTAATTTATCAAATTTTGGGCGATATTTTGACAAAAAAGTAGCTTTCCCATCCATACCTTAAAAAATCGACTCACATCTGACTAATTTAATTTTTTTTAAATTTGCGTATTTTCAGCAACTACATGCTTAGATAGTCTTCTGTTTTTTACAAATTGACAAATTAGGCCTCATTCTAAACTAGTGTTGGGAGTCGACTCCAGTCGATTTGAAATTTTTAAGCTTTAATGAAATGATTAATACGATTAATTCTACTAAAAATATGATTTTTTTTGAAAAAGAAAATGATATCTTAAATAAAAAATAAAAAATTTTGAACACAAAAATTAGGGAATAAAAATAACTTATCAACACCAAATTTATTGAATAAATGCTGAGTAAAGTTAAACGCTGAATTTGTTTAAATCTTTAAAAATATACGTTATAAGTTAAATGGCGACTGAAACAAGTTAATCGCCACCACTGTAGATAAACATTAGTTATTTTATGTGACACCAATGTTTAATCGATATTCTTTAATGTGACATTACAAATAGAGTCGATTGGGTCAATGATGTTGGTTATGAGTCAAAGAAAAATTGTTCCCATCAATCGAAAAGTTTTGATTTAAAAAATTTTCTAGATTATTTTTTTGTGTTTTTAGAAAAAAAATTTGTGTTCAAAATTTTTTTTCTATCTAAAAATTTTTATTCTATTTTTTAAAATTTGTGCTGAGAAGATTTTATTTTGTGTTAAATAGTTTTTTTCTATTTTTGAATAATTTGTGATGAGAAGATTCAATTTTGTGACGATCAGTTTCAATTTGTGTTGAAAAGTTTTTTTATTGTGTTGAAATAATAATCCCAAAAATTTATATAGAAAAAAATGAGTTTTTGTAAGTTAAGCTGATTTAAGGCTGGAATTATTGAATTATACCAACGTTATAGGTTTAAATTCTTGTTAAGCCCAGTGAGCTGAGCGCTTTGGTACGCTAACTGTATATTTTTTTTTTGTAAGAGCTGTTGCTGCAAAATTTTAGCGAGAAAGCAGTAAAAAATGTTCAATTATTTATATAAATTGTTGAAGTTTAGTTTAGAATTAGCCGCTTCTGATAATAGCAACACTTGTTACAATAAAACTCTCATAATTCAAGCTTAACCGTTTAAATTATTTTTTATTGATTCCGGATGAGTCCGCGGCGTATAATATAGTCCGCTTTTTTTAAATTTACCTAATTAAAAATTAACTAATAGTAGATGTGGCGCTTTATTATTTAAACCTTTTTGAAAAAATTTTGCTCAGTCTGCTCAATTTTAGTTGTCTAATAACAAGTTTTCCAAAAAACATTAAAGAGTCAATAAAAAAAATTCTAAAAAAAAATTTTTTTTTAGCTTTTTTAACCGCTATTTAAATATCCAAGACCAGAAGTAAGATAACTTTTATATACTTCTTTAGTCCGCCTTAATTTGGAATACGCTATCAGCTCTTGATGCTCTTACCTTTAAAAAGACACGAATGAGTTAGAAGAATTTATCTAGATTTAATTTTCTCACCAAAATAATAGTTAACCAATGGAATCAATTGACTCAGGAAATAATCACAGCAAAGAACCTCAATAGTTTCAAATCGAAAATTGATGAATGGTTTTTCGGACTTCTTTTAACCGAATGGCTCTATTTTTAATAATTTTTTTTGACTCTGAAATGCTCCCTTTTTTGAAAAAAAGATAAAGAAATATGCCCATAACTAAAATAGTATGGTTTCTAATTTATCGCTTAGTAAAAGAGCTAAATTTAATTTTTACAAATTGTACTTACTAGGATTTAGTTTAGAAAGAGCAGCTAAGAGATCATAATTTATAATAGGCGGGTCTTCATGTGTTTGTTCCCATCCAACTGGTGGTGACGACGGTGGCGATATTAAGAATGTTTTATCATTTTTAGGCAATTCTAAAAATGGTCGAGAATTTTTTAATGTAATGGGCTTAAAAAAATTATCTCTTTAAAAAATTATTTCAATAAAATTTAATTCAAATTTACTTTAGTCAAAAAAATTCTTAATTTATCATTTAAAAATAAATAATCGTCGAGTTCAAACCTGGCCAAAATGGCATTAATTGGATGCTCGAATTGAATGAGACATCGCTTAAATATTCTAAAATAAAAAAATTTACAATTCAATTCCAAACTCAAAAATAATCTCTCGAATTCGGATTTAACATCTAAACTAGCAAATAGCTCGTTTGGTAGCTGAGCAACAATTATATTTTTAGGTAATTCATGCTCTTCCATAGTTTCACTTAATCTTAAATTAGTGAATATAATTTCTTTTAGTTCTGTGTTTATTAGCTCGATTTGATTGTCTATTTGAATGTTATGCTCGTGAAATTGTTCTTGGTTATTAGAGTTCAGAACATAAGTGCTTAAATCATTTAAATTAACACACTCGTGTTCGTTGACATGGACTTTTTTAAGCTTTAAATTCTCCAAGATATTTTTATAAGTCTTTAGGACACTTATTAAATTCTCTTTGGTCAAATAGTCTGAATCGTTTTGTTCACATTCAATCATTTTAGAATCATCTATTATTATTTCTGTGTCTTCTTGGCTATTTGTCGATTGAATTGAATCTTGTTTACTCAATGATTCACGACTTAAATTAATAATTGAATTATTTTCCAAATTAATATTGGAAAAATCCTCGTTTAAATCGTTCATTTTTTTGTTTTTGTTTTTTGTTTATCATGCAAATTGATTAGTAATTAGTTTTTTGCTATAGAATTTTGAAAGTTTATTTTTTTTTGTTATTTATAAATTTTTTGATAATTATGAGGAATTTTTATGAAAATTTTATTTTGAAATAATTTATTTGGCCTGATTTAAATAGTACAATCATTAGTTTCTTAACTTTTAAATACTGTTTTTTTTTTAAGAAAATAATTCAAAAAATCTGATCAAAAATTATCTTATCTGAATTTTTGAATCCCTAAATTCAGAGGTGCTTTCTATGAATTACCTTGAGATCTCAGACAAAGTACAGTACTTTTCATAATTATAAGACACTACTTTATGTACTTGGTACTAAATTTATCAATTCTGATCACTTTGGTTCTTTGATTTTTAATTTTTTGAGCATCAACTGGTTTTTAAAGACATAAAATCACCTTTCAGCGTAATTAAAAATAGTAGTGGCTTATAATTATGAAAACTACTGTATATTTTATATTGAAATTGTTTAAGTAAAATGAGAAATTTTACTTTCTTCGGTGTTAGAAATTAAATTTTTTCTCTAAATTTAAAAGCAATTATTTACACGCTGAATTTTTAAGATTCATATTCATTTAATATAAACTTTTTAATATTTAGGTATTTAAGGGCTAGTTAATTTTGTGACTTGGTTGTCAAATTTTTTAAAATTTTGTAAAGAACAAAAAAATTCTAAATTATCGCCTAGACTTGAAGTTTTGTCAATCATAAAAAACCCTCAAGATTTTCATAAAAAACGATGATATCTTTAAGGACTTTTAATACTAAATCTTATGATTTAAAAAAAAACCTTTGAACTCGTGTAAAAATTGATACCAGTTTAGAATTTCAACTCATCATAACTTTTAGTTATAAGATTGAATTGAGCCTTTAATAAATTTGTGAATACAGTGGTGTTCCGACTTTGGTATTTTAGGCAAATTCACAATTTTTTAAAAAAAGAAATTTACCTAAAATACAAAAGTCAGAACACCACTGTAAGTAGCTCTCTTTTTTTAAAAATAAAATTCTAAGGAAAAATTCAAGCTGGCGTTGAGATATGCTCAAAAATTTTTACTAACAAAAGATTGGTCGTGAACACTGGTTTTAACTATCCTGATCAAAATGAAATTTAAATAAATTTTTATAATGTTAAAACTTATTATAAAAAACTGAGTTTTAGACCAACTAAAGATTTTGTTTGTATTTCTGATTTAGAAGAGTAGTCAAAATCAATGGTAACTTCGCTTAGTCGTTTAGCATGTCTAAATAATTGAAACTTGTCTTCAAAAAAGTAAAAAACTAAAATTCGAATTTTTTTACACCTAAGAAAGCATAAAAAAAAATGGTCTAAATTTTGGTAGAATAAAAGTAGATAAACAGCTTTAGTTTTCGAATTTAAAATAGGGACTAATTCAGGTTTGATTTGTATCATTCTTTGGCCTTTTTTTTTTGAGGAAAATTGAAGATCAAAAAAAAACTAATTGAAAAAAAAAGTTGCCATATTATTTAGGAATAATAGTATAGTTGTAAGCCTAAGTTCTTAAATCCTTACTTGATTGGATTTTTATTTAAACAATATTGTCAATCAATCTTTAGACATGTTCTAGACAATATTCTTATTCCGAGTAGTCTTTTAAATGAATTAGAAACACGTCAAAATTTGCTTCTTAAACGAATTATTGGTCTTAAAAAATTTACCCACATCAGCCCTTTATATGAAACTCTTAAAATTGAATCGGTTAGTGAGATTTACTTTAAACACAAGATTTCTTTTTTAGAACAATTGATGAGAAGTCCGTTATGTAAAGAAGTTTTTTATTTTATGCGTCAGAGCGGAGTAGAAAATAACAAAAAAAGGACAACGTTCAGTGCCCAACTTAAACGTTTAGAGAATCGTTTATTTATTGATTGTTTAGACTATGACACCAATTTTTTAAAAAAGTTAATTACGTTCAGTTTTAAATGTCCTAATTTAGGTCTTGTAGATTCAGTTAAGTTCGTTATATCTAGCATTGCATACTGTTTTGAAAACAATCATGAATTTTTTCATCTATACAAAATGCTAAACGATTTGTTAAAAATTGACTTCAATATTAAATGATTTTAATTATTTTTTTTTCATTAAATTATGTCTTAATGTCTTTTTATAAACTAATGATAATTTGTATATACTTATTTTTTTATGGCAAAAGTCTTTTATATTTATCTCTTTTATATTATGGCAAAAGTCTTTTATATTTATCTCTTTTATATTTTATCTGTCAATGTGACTTAAATAAATAAATAAATAAATAATTGTAAAAACGAATATTTATTAGTCTGAGATTTATCGTATACTCGTTAAGTTGGTTTTTCTAAAATTTTTTTATTCATACTTCGAAACATAAAGAAATAATCGGAACTGGTCAAATATAAGATCACAGTAATGACCAAATTATTTACTTTTTTACTTTTATCTTTTAATAGATAAATTTTGTTAATATAGTGATCTTGAAGTTTAAAAAACTTTATTTTACATGGTCGTTTATTTGTCTAACTCCGAATAACTAAATAAATCATTCTAAATTTTAGCTCCTTTATTATTTTGCTCGCAAAACTTTACTGAAAATAAAGAACTTTAAATATTATCAGATTAACTTCTTCATTAATCTATTCATTACTGACAAACTGAGAAGTAACGTCACAAGAAAACAAGAGACTAATTAACAACATGAGATTCTTTCTTGACCAAGAAATATGTTTATAATATATATCTTCTGTAAGTATTTTTATAAATAAGAAATTTGACGCCTTAAATTAAATTGAATACGTTTTTATAAGATTATTAGTTTAAAATTGATTGGATGCTTTTTTTGTAAAAAAATTGAAGACTAAAATTTCAATCATAATTTCTTTTTTTTGAGAACTAAAATGCAAAAATTGCAAAAAATGTAAAAAATTTTTTTTTGAAATATTGCAATAATTCTTTTTTGTTTCACAAGTAAATTAAGTAAAAATTTAAAAATAAAATTATATAACTTTCCTTAAAAAAAATCAAAAAATGCTAAAAAGAACATTGATGAATAAATATTTAACAAGGGCTCTAGTGGAACCCAGACTCCTAACTAAATTAATACCACTTAATAATTTAGTGAAAATAAACAAAAATCAAACTCGTTTATTATCAACTGAGCCATTGGGCGATCAAAATGCTACTAGTAGTGTTGACGAACGTGAAATGCGTCAATTTCGTATGATGTCCGAATCCTGGTGGATAGAACATGGTGAATATGAACCTTTACATCAATTAAATCTCTTAAGAGTTCCTTTAGTTCGAGATGTAATGATCAACTATAGAGAATCCCTACCTCAAAATGAACGCGACAATATACTCACTTATACAAATGAAAAAAAAGAGAAAAAATTGTACACAAAAGAAGAATTAGAAAGAGAACCATTACTTGGTTTAAATATAATTGACATTGGTTGTGGTGGTGGTCTTTTCTCGGAGCCTTTAGCTCGTTTAGGAGCTCAGGTAACATCTATTGATGCTTGTAAAGAGAATATAATAGCAGCTCAAATGAGAGTTCAATCCCAACAAGAAAAATTAGGCGTTGAAAATTGCAAATTTTATGACCGTTTAAGGTATATTAATTGTACTGTTGAGGATCTAGTTGCCGTCGAAGAGAATTTTAATTATTTTGATGCAATTGTTTGTTCAGAAGTAGTTGAACATGTTAACAATTTAAATGAATTCATTTCAAATTCAGTCAAATTATTAAAGGTTTTTCAAATTTTTTTTGTAATTAAAAAGAAAAAAATATTAAAAATTTTTTTGAATAGAATCAAGGATTTGCATTTTATACGACTATAAATCGAACACCTGATTCATATTTATCAACAATATTTGCTGCTGAGAATATTTTGAGATTAGTACCTAAAGGAACACATTCATGGGAGAAATTTGTTAAACCCGAAGAGTTAAAAGACATTTTGGCAAAAAGTAAAAAAATTTGAATTTTTTCTTTAGAATAATTTTTATGTAAAATTTTTTTTTTACATTAAGATGAAGTGTCAACTAAATTTGAAATGGGTATGATGTATAATCTTTTGACTAAAAATTGGTGTTGGACTGAGTATAAACGAAATAACTATGCTTTGTATGCTCAAAAATTTCAGACTAATATCAAATGATTGGTTTTATTTTATTTTTTTTAAATTTAATTATTTTATATATTTTTGTATAGTTTAAAAGAATAAATTTTTTGCCGTATTTGAGGTTCCTTACAGTTTTTTTCAAAGCCTAGATCGATTCCACTCTGAATTTTTTTTTAAATATAAAAATATAGAGTTAATTAAATGGAATCTAAGGTTCAGGAAATGAGGGTTCAAAGTTTTTGAATTTTTGAAAAGTATGTATTATTCCAAAGCAAAAATATCAACAATTTATACATAAAATATTTCAGAATTACACATTTTCTGAAAGAGCATACAAATTTTTACCAGAAAATAAAGTTTTTTGGTCGAAAAAAAAATCTAGTCAGAGGAAACCTTGACCCATGACCCATATTGAACAATACAGTCTATTCTCGATTTTGTGTTCTTCGATTCTGTGAAATTTTGATTTTGTGACAAATAAAATTAAGATTTCAAAGATTCATTTTTAGGCCTCCTACATGCATTCTTTGTTTGATTTTGTGACAATTCGGTTTTGTTACGTAAAAATTGCCTTCCCCAGAGCTGTCACAAAATCGAGAACAGACTGTATATTTTCTGAAACTAGAAAAAATTCTGAACAAATTGTGGGTTTTAGTTTTTTCAATTTTTGATTTATAGGGATTGAAAATAACACGTAAAAACATCAATTTTTGACAAAAAATACAAAAGCTACGTTTTATTTATCCTAAATCAATTTATTTAAAAAGAGTTGTAGACGGGTGAATGGTAAAATATACAAATATGTTGAAATAAATTTGAAAATTAGTGGTTTTCGTCAATTTACTGTTTTCTAATCCACCACAGACCCTTTAACGATATACCTCATCGAGTTCTACAAAAATCTTAGTTGTTCTCATTGATAAATTTTTTTCAAAATATTTCATTTTTTTGGTCGTAATTGCGAAAACATCGTTTTTAACTATCAATATTCATATCTGAAAGACAAACCACCACCAACTTTTTCATACCAAACTGCTCAGCTCACTCGGCTTGACAGGAATCAAAAGTCATTTAGGCTTAAAAAGATGGAAAAATCCTAAAATTTCAGCCTAAAATCAAGTTATTTCACAAAATTTCATTTTTTTCGAACTAATTTTTTTATTACACCTACATTTTTCTTTCTCAAAAAAGATCATATTATTTGTGAAAAAATCGTCTTAATTATTTTTTTCAATTTCAAAAATGTCATGGCGACTGGAGTCGTCTTCTTTTTATCCTAGGTATTAGAATCTTCTACGTTTTAATTTAACTTAGACCACTAAAAAAACCCTAAAGAACATTAGCTAAGTATTAAATTTCATATATTCAATTCAAAAAAAAATTATATTCAAAATATATATATTTGTTTTAGAGGAAAATAAAGCCGTATCCATGGCAACTGCTTCAAACTAAATCTATCAAAAAAAAATTTATAAAAAAAATCTCGAAAATCTTATGCATATATTTTAATTTTTTAATTTATAATTGTAAACTAAAAACCAAAAGAGAAAATGTCCAGTTTTTACCCAAATACTCTTGATCAAAGAAGACTTTACAACTCAGATAGCAAGACTTTATTACAAAATTGGGTCGAAGAAGTAATTTTTTTCCTAGACTTAAAAAAAAAATTTTTTTTTTATAAAAAAATTTTAAAAGAGATCAGTTAAAAAATTTGATCAAGTACCCGATGAATATATTCAAACAGATCAAGCTCTAATAAAACATTTTAAACACGGACACCGTGGTATTTTAACTGTAAATGAACAGGCACCAAATTCAAAATATACTGTGTATAAAGATGATTATATCAAAAGAGATAATTACGATCCGAATGGCGAACCCAAAGGAATACGCTACAAATTAACAGAACAAGCTATTAGAAATAAATTAATCGATGAAATGAATCAACAAGTTGAGAATGATTACCAAGACGAACCAAACGAGTATAAAAGTGAATTTCAAGAAAAATATGACGTACCTGGTTTCAGACATGAACCACCAAAGCCAACAGCTGTAAATTTTATTTTTCAATTAATTTTTTTATGAGACTATTTTTAAGTTTAATTTTAAAAGAAACATGATTTATATTCGGAAATGCCAGTGTCCTATTGGACCGAACAAAGAAATAGAGTTCATGTAAGCTAAAATTAAAATTTTTTTTATGAAAAAAATTCATGTTTTTTTTAATTTCAAAAGGGTGTGACTCAATTTAAGACTCTAGATTCGCCATTTAGACGTAATGCGGCTTTTTCGACACCAGTCGAAATTTCATTGGATCAAGCTAAGCCTGGTGAAATCGAGAAATTTCCATTTATGTCTCAAAAAGACTCTCATTATGGCGTTATTCCTTAAATTTCGTTTTTTTTTTGTGACTAAAATTTTTTTTTTGTTAAAAATTGAAAAATAAATTTTTGAAAAAATTTTTTTCTCCTTCAAAAAAAAAATTTTAAAAACTAAACTTGAACTATAAAACTGAAAAAAAAATTTTTTTTTCTTTTTTATTCATACATTTCATTTTTCTATCAAGGCGTTCTTAAAAAAAAATTTGCAAAACAAAGAAAAAAATGCTTAAAAAAATTTTCTGTACCATTTTTCTATTGATTGGCTTTGAATGTTTTAAAATTGATTTTGAAAATGGTAATGGTCATTTAAAATTGGAATCTAAAGCAGTCTTAGATGGTAAGGTTGTACACGAGCCAAAAGTCGAAGAAGTTATCAGTAAGCTTTAAAAAAAAATTGAGAAAAAAAATTTTTTAAATTTTTTTTTTCAAAAGAAAAATTATCAATGATGCGCTATCGAGAACCACCAAGCCAAATGACAAGAGTAAAATACAGACTTCCTGAGAAATATCAAAAACCAATAAACGGCAACAAAAAAGACGACGTCAAAGTCGAATACAACGACTATGATATCCCACGAGTCTTCATAACCAACATAAACAAAAATATCAATTCAAACGATTTGGCTCAAACCATAGAAGATGAACAAGCAAATTATAATGTTCAAAATGATGACGTCATATATCATCAACCTCAAGCATCATACAGAAAATTAGCAGCTAAAGCCACCAATCAAACATCGACAACTAGTCCTACCACAACAACAACAACATCAAAAAAATAAAATTCTTTTAGTTTTCATTGTTAAATTTTTAGTTGAATAAAAGCAGTTGAAAAAAAAATTCCTCTCTCTCTTCTTTTTCTTAAACCCTTCGATAAAGACTATAAAATAAACAAAGAAAACTTTTTTTTTCTTGACTATTCAACAACAAAAAAAAATTTTTTTTTTTGAAAAATGAAATTTT
>NTPY01000633.1:436201-447891 GCA_002922825.1 Brachionus calyciflorus
AAACGTCAAAAATACGTCTATTGAAAAACATGGTAAAACCTTCAAAGATCCTGACACCCACCCCCTTAACTTTTTTGTAATGTCACCAGAGGTTTCAAAATTATAATTAGATTTAGAATTAATGTAAGTTCCGAATTGATTAATTCTTCCAAAATTAGGCTAAACTTAATGGAAAAAACAAGAGATACTAATTCAAAAATTCTTCTTGACCTTATTTAAATACTTTTTAAAAAAAATTTAAAATATTTAAAAAATAGATTTCACCAACATATCCCATTTTCAAAAATGTTTATTTAATCTTGAAATGACTTAATATTGTCTTTTTTTTTCTATGGGTGCATATAATTCTCAAATGCAAGTATTAATTTGTGAAAATTATAATTTCACTAGGTTATGAAAGCATGCTTTATGAAAGCACAAAATCAAAAATATCTATTTGGTAGATTTTTATCAAGTATAAATATAAGACACTCTCTCATCTCATCAAACCATTTAATTTAAAATATTTCTTGTTTTGTTTAAAAAAAAATGAGTAAATCAAAGGGTAAAGTTAATAAAAAAGACTTGGAAGACGAAACTAAAGTCGAACAAGTTGAACAAATCAAATCGAAAAAAGATAAAAAATCAAAAAAAAATAAAGACGAATCGGACGATGATGTCGATAAAATAACTAAATCGACTAAACAAATTAGTATTAAAAATGATGAAGTTAAAAAAGATACGAAAAAAGGCAAAAAAAAGAAAGGCAAAAATGACACGGACGACGAAGACGATGAACCTAAACAACAACTAGTTCAAAATGTCGAAGATGAAGACGTCGACGAAAAAGAACCAGTTATGGCTAAATCTAAATCAAGTAAAAAAAACAACAAAAAGAAAAAAGGTAAAAACGATAGCGAAGACGATGAAGAAGAGCCTAAAAATCCGCTACAAAAAGACAATGAAGAAGAAGATGAAGAAGAACCAGTTATAGCTGTCAAATCAAAATCAACTAAAAAAAATAAAAAGAAAAAAAATGGCAAAAAAGATGACTCGGATGATGACGATGAAAAACCAGTCGTTCAAGCCAAGTTAAGCGATGAAGAAGAAGACGAAGACGAAGAAGAAGACGAAGAAGAAGAAGTAGCACCCAAAACAGTTAAAGCTAAAATAAGTAAAAAAAATTTTAATTTATTAATGGCCAGTTTGGGTGATGAAATGGACGATAAAGACGACGAAGAAGAAGAGGAAGAGGAAAAAGAAGAAGAAAAAATTGAAGAACCTAAACCAGAAGAACCCGTTGTAGAAGAACCATTAAATGAAGAAACAGAGGAAAAAAAAGTCAAAGTAAGTCGTAAGGAACTTAAAAAAATGAAGAAAAAACTTGAATTAACCGAACAAATAGCATCGGAAGAGACAAATAGAACAGGCACTGAGAATTTTTCATTGACCCAAGGCAACCAAGGCAGATCGGATAATCTACTCGAGAATTCACTCGATATTAAAATAGAAGGTTTTTCCATATCGACTAAAGGTCGAAATTTATTCACTAATGCCGATTTGAAAGTATCATATGGTCGTCATTATGGTCTAGTAGGCCCCAATGGTATGGGTAAAACAACCCTACTTAAACACATTGCTAATAGAGCACTAAAAATACCAGCTAATATTGACCTACTCCTATGTGAACAAGAAGTACAAGCCGATGAAGAGTCCGCTATAAATTCAGTTTTAAAAGCTGATAAAAAACGGCTTAAATTACTCGAAGAAGAAAAAGAAATATTAGCACACGCCAATCAGACTAAGGAACAAGTTAAACGTCTAAATGAAATTTATGAAGAAATGAATGCTATGAAAGCCGATGCAGCTGAGGGTAAGGCCAGGCGTATTTTGGCTGGTTTAGGTTTCGATAAAGAAATGATGGAGAGAGCTACGAAAAATTTTAGTGGTGGTTGGAGAATGCGTGTATCGCTAGCTAGAGCTTTATTCATGGAGCCTACATTTTTAATGCTAGACGAACCGACAAATCATTTAGATCTAAACGCTGTCATCTGGTTGGATAATTATTTACAAAATTGGAAAAAAACACTTTTGATTGTGTCTCACGATCAAAGTTTTTTGGACAATGTATGCACGGATATAATCCACTTGGACCAAGAGAAACTCTTCTATTACAAAGGTAATTATACACAATTTAAAAAGATGTTGATACAAAAACGTCGTGAACAACTGAAGGAATATGAAAAACAAGAGAAAAAGTTGAAAGAAATGAAAGCATCGGGTAAATCGAGTAAACAAGCCGAGTCAAAAGCCAAGGAGTTTTTGACACGTAAACAAGAGAAGAATCAAAAGAATAAAGGTATGCAACAAGAACAAGAGGCACCAAAAGAATTACTCAAAAAACCTAAAGAGTATATAGTTAAATTTAAATTTCCCGAGCCAGCTCAATTGAGTCCGCCAATTCTAGGCTTGAAAAATGTATCGTTCAAATACGACGCTCAATCTTATTTATTCAAAAATATCGATTTTGCTATTGATATGCAAAGTCGTGTTGCTATTGTCGGACCTAATGGTGTTGGTAAATCAACACTATTAAAACTTTTATTAGGAGATATTCTACCGACAACGGGTGAGTTGATACGTAATAGATTTTTGAAAATAGGACGTTATGATCAACACTCAGCTGAGCAATTTGATATAAGTCTAACACCAGTGGATCATTTGAGAAAGACTTATAATTTGGATTATCAAGAATGTCGTAAGCGTTTGGGTACAGTTGGTCTAGCTGGCTTTGCTCATGAGGTCAAAATAGCCGATTTGTCCGGTGGTCAAAAAGCCCGTGTGGCCTTGTGTGATTTAATTAGTAAGGCGCCAGATGTTGTTATATTGGATGAGCCTACAAATAATTTAGATATTGAGTCAATTGATGCTTTGGCTGATGCTATTAGTGATTATAAGGGTGGTGTTATTATAGTATCGCATGATGAGCGTTTGATTAGAGAGACTGATTGTCGTTTGTATTCAATTGAGAATCAGGATGTCTTCCCAATTGATGGTGATTTCGATGATTATAGAAAAGATTTGTTGCATAGTTTAGGCGAGGAAATTATTAATAATCCGTCGGCTGCTGCCGCCGTAGCTACTTATGATAGTGACGAAGAAGAAAGTGATTAGGAATAGTTTATTTATAAAAATTTTATTTTGACCATATTTGAAAAATTTATTTTTATTAAAATAAAAAATTTCTTATCAAAACAAAACGAAAGAATTTTTTTCGGTTTCTTGGCTAAATTGAATAAAATATAGGTACGAGCTAAGCTTCATTTCAATCAGCCTGTGAGTTTCCTAAACTATTTTTTAATTAAATAAATAATATACGAACTGAATAATTGAATTTAAAGAAAAAATTTATTTACTGACATGTCCTGAATCTTTTTTTCACAATAAAGACTAGAAACACATTGAGTTCTAGAACCATAATCGAATTTTTCACCACTTTATAAACTTCATTCATATCTATGATCAAGTCTCGTTATATGAGAGAGCATTTCAAAAAATAATTAAAGGAAGTTCGCATTTCTCTGATACACATATTAAGTATTGGACATGACAGTTCAGTGGCGTAGCCAGAACTCAACGGGATATACGGCGAGATGTCATATATAGTGGGCCGATCCCCCCCCACCCCAGGTGGTTGGGTGGGAAGTTTACATCCTTGGTATTTTTAATGTTCACAAAGTTTTTAATTTAAAGATAATATTTCATTTAAACGCGGATGCACCATAAATTCAAATTGGGGTTTAAAATTAATTTTTTAGAAAAAAAATATTTTACGTTTTTTAGCGTCCATTCTTACACTAGAATGCCTAAAATAATTGTACCTTAGCCTCGCCTTAAGGGACTCGGACTAATTTTTAAATAAAAATAAATTGAAAATTAAAAAGTAAAGTAAAAGATTACTAATTTTTAATTTTTTTTAGCTCTCAATTACACCGCCAATTATACTCAGAATACCAAGTGACTAAAAAATTTCCTTTGTCTTAGTCAATCGAAAATTCAATGAATGGCCATGATGACTCGAATTTATTTAAAATAAAATTGTAAAACTGTTTTGAAATGACTATAGAGGAAGATGATAAAGAAGGATTAGTATTAGCGGTAGGAGTACAAGTCTGCGTTTAACTATTTGAGGCGGTTTTATAATTTGATGTTTGACTAATTATAAATTTTCTCATGATAAAGCAATTAGAAATTTAATTATAAAAAAAAAAGAAAGAAAACGAGAACAACGGACTTTTCTGTTAAGAATTATTATTAAATTTTAAAAAAAAGGAGAGAACTAATTTCTAATTGAAAAATTTATTATTTTTTTATATGAGGCGGCGCCTCACCTAAGATTTTTTATGTACGGCGGCCCGCCGTAGTTCGCCTCACGTAGATACGCCACTGTGACAGTTCATGAAAAACTTAAAAAAAATTCTTAGAATTAACACTAAAGCACCAATATTTTTTATACTTAAAAGCACCGAAGATGTCATTTTGACATCAAACCAGCATTTACTTTCGAATCTCAAGCCATTATATTTTTTCTATTTCTATAATGTCTACAAATAAAAATTTAACTTTGCAAATATTTTTTTTTCGATTAAATTATACGATTTAACGCATAATCCGTATTTGTTAAAAAAATGAAAAAATACGGATTATGAAAGAAAATTTAAAAAAAAAATTTTCAAGGTGAAAGATCGTTTTAATTTAATTAAGGTTAAATGTAATCAAATAAATTTTACTTAAATTACATTATGTTGGATTATCGAGGGTAGACGGTATCTGTATCTGATTCTGCCTCAACGTTATCATCAAGAACATTTTAGTCCCCCGTTTTTATAAAGAATCGAACGTTCGAATAGCATATTTTACGAAAGTATCAACATATATTTATGTTTCTTTACCCATGTCAAAATCTTTTATGAGTCTAATTTGAGATCTAATAGAGAAATACAATTAGAAATATGAGATATCAAATTGAGAATAAGTAGTTTTTTCCTGAGAGATCTCTGTAACCTTTTTCGCTAACTTATCTTTACTTTTTCTCTTAATTTAACTTTAATCTTTCTCTTTATTTATTTTTACTTTTTCTCTTAGTTATCTTCACTGTTTCTTCTTTAAAAAAAAACGACTAAATTTTTTTAATATTTTTCTGTTCTTTTGAGACTCTAAAAAGATAAATTTGAGATTCTCTCAGTGATTTCAAATGGCCAATGATCAAAGATTTTATTATTTATTTTTGTTTAATAGAATCAAACGAAGTCTTAAAGAAATTATTTAAATTGTTTCAGTTAAATTTTCAATTTTAAATCAAAGAATCAAAATCAATTTTTTAATTAAAAATGTTTTATTTCAACATTTCAAAGTTTATTTTAGAATTTCTAAAAAAGGAAAGTATTTTATATTTTAATCAAAGGCAAATTTAAATTTTCACTAACATCAAAAAAAACAATCAAATTAAGAATTACAGAAAAACTTAATAAAAATCTGAGATTTAATAAAAATTTGTTTCAATCTTAAATTAGAGGTGACTTAATTAATAATTAAAAAAAAAAAGGTCTGAGTTATTTAGAAATTTTAATTTTCTAAATTTATAATCCTAATTAATAAATTCTTCGCTATCTAAAATAAAAAAATTATTAAACTGAGAAAATATTTATTTAAAGTAAAAAAAATTAAAATTACTTAAGTTTTTTTTTCGGTTAAGGTTTCTTTTGTTAATTTTAAAATATTTTTTAAAAAAATTCAACTAAGTCAAATTTTT
The DNA here is from genome assembly GCA_002922825.1 of Brachionus calyciflorus. Taxonomy (NCBI): domain Eukaryota; kingdom Metazoa; phylum Rotifera; class Eurotatoria; order Ploima; family Brachionidae; genus Brachionus; species Brachionus calyciflorus. The sequence goes on from NTPY01000633.1 coordinate 441,993, forward strand.
ACTAAAACATGTCTTTTTATAGTAAAATTTAGTATGTTATTTATTTTTCTAAAAAAGATAGTATGTATTTCTTCTCAAATTCTCGTTAAAACTAAAATCAATTTTTTCTTTGGATAATCTCTTTGCCTTCTATATATTTTCGAAAAAAAATTTATTTTGATTTTTTGATGCGAAAAATTAAGAACCTCGAAAGAAAAAAAAAACAAAATTTTCTTTAATCTATTTTTCTGCTAATGATCTCATGTTTATCGATAAGTTTTTTTTCTCTTTCTTTCTCAATGAGATATTTTTAGAGATTTTGACATGGGTAACCCTTATCCGTCTTAAACTGGGTCAAAAATGACCCGAAGCCACGTTAACGGCTGAAATGGGTCAATTTTTACCCAAGCTTATTTTTAATATTTTCTACTATTAAAATCAATTAAATAACTGTTTTTAATCCTTTTCTTTATAGTTAAAGCGTAACTTTTGATAAAAGCTCTCTTTTTTTTATCACTAATTAAAATAAAAATTAACTTTGAAAAAAATATTTTTTCTAAAACATCCTTTAATTACATAAAAAATATTGTTTAAATAATTTCTGATTTACCGAATTTATTTTTAATTAATTTTAATTAGTAATAATAGTAGTAGTAGTAGTAGTAGTAGTAGATAGAACTGCGACTTGAACATAGTTCAAGTAGAGCCCTAAAGGGCTATAGCAGTCGCTTCAACAACACTTTGTTTTCATCCACACGTCCAACTTCGCCTTGAAAACATTCAAACTCGGTGCATTAACAATGTCTGTTGGCAATTTGTTCAAAAATTGTCGTGACTCTGTTTGTTATAAAATTAAATCTTGGTCGAAAATATTTCTTTTTTTTCGGTAAATAGTTCTGTTGTGAGACCTGAGGTTATATTTTCTGTTTTCAGTGATCAAATAAGTGTCGTTCACAAGATTCACCTTCTCAAATTTATTAATGATTTTATACATTTGAATAAGATCACCTCTCTGTCTTCTCATTTGAAGATTGGTTAATCCTCTTAACTCAGGCACCATTCTTTTAGCTCTTCTCTGCACTTTTTCCAACTCATTTATGTCTTTTATACAGTACGGAGACCATGAGCTAATAGCATATTCTAGGTGTGGTCTAACAAGGGATTTGTATAAAAGTGTGATGTTGCGTTTGTCAAGAAATTTAAACGATTTTCTAATCATGCCCAAATCCTATTCGCTTTCGCAGTACTATGTCTAACTTGAACGTCCCATTTTAGATCATGTTTTATAAATATTCCAAGATCCTTTTCACAAAAAGTCTTTGCTAGTGGTTGTTTTTCACCATTATGGTTTTCAATTTCATAGTCGAATTTTGTGTTAGTTCGACCCAAATGCAAGACCTTAGACTTTTCTGCGTTGAGGACTGTTGACCACTTCTTTGACCAATCACAAATCTTATTTATATCATTTTGAAGTTTCAAATTCGATAAAAAATTTTTAATGATTTGAAATTACTTTAGTATCGTCTGCATAGGCTTTACAATCATTTTCAATTAGCTCAAGCATCTCATTGATATATATAATGAACAATAGTGGGCCCAAGACAGAGCCTTAAGGAACTCCACTAAAGACTGAAAGCCACGACGAGCCAATGTTTCCCACGACAACGCTTTGAGTACGGTTACTCAAAAAGAAAATGATGAATGATAAATAATAAATATGAAATGATAAATATGAATATTCATATTTAAACTTATTGATAACCTTAAAACTATCAGTATAGAGTAATCTATGATCAAAAAAAGTCATAAGTAATCTACTTTAGGTAAATTAAGCTGTTTCAACATAATTTTAAATAGTTTTTTTTTTTAATTTTTTTAAAATAAATTGTAACGTTACAAAAGTAATTTTATAAACTCAAATTTTTTTTAAATATAACGCATTACATTTTTCCTTTTTTGAAAACGTTACAAAAGTAGTCACGACGAAAAAAAAATAACCTAAAATATAGTACGTATGAAGAATTTCAAGAAGAAAAATCAGTATTGAATTTAATTCTAAAAAAAACTAAAGACTAAGTTCATTAAAAGATTTTTTTTACAGAAAGTTTTTTTTATTAGGGGAATTAATTCAGAAAGTATCTTTTTGGTAAGAAACATATGGTAACTTTAATAAAGCTTCTTTCTTTTTAAGTTTTAATCATAATAGCCCAAAATAGTTATAAAAGAATTTAAAAAAAATATTAGCTTTTTCTATTGATTTTTAGTCTATCTAAAAACAAATGGTCATGTAAATGTCCAAATTTAATATAGTAAATTTAGAAAATTTTTTTTCAAAAAAAAAGTTAATATTGATTGCTTTTAAAGATACTTAAGTTGTGCTTTTCAAAAAGTTTATATCTTCCATTTATAAAAATTATAGACAAAAATATTTAGAATAATATCAAATCAAACTTAACCTAGATTTTCCGAATTTCAAGGAACTAATCTGGCCACTCGATTTGCCAAAAAAAATTTAGTTTTTAACTATATTTTAACCTCTTATTTACATAATTGTTTTTAATTTTATAAATTTAATTTTACAATTGTTCTTTGGCTAATCTAATTCAAACTTTGAAAAAAAATGTTTAACAAGTAAGCGTCGCAAAGCTCCTATTTCAAAGCGCCCTATTTTATTTGTATGAATTCTAATTTTACGTCTAGTTCAGAATTTAAATATTTCAAATATCGATTAAGTTTATTGAAATTATTTTTATCAATTCTAATAAAATTGAGCATTTTTGGTTGATTTTTGATCAAAATAAATTTTTTAAGAAATTGATTAAAAAATAAAAAAAAAACTGATTTATTATAAAAATGTTTCTGAATATGTTTTAAACAAATATTTTAAATAGTTAATTTATTAATTTTTTGTTGAGTTTTTCCAAGTCTTGGGCGCTAAGTGAAACTTTTAACTTTATTTTGTTTTATTTAAATGTTTCTGAATATGTTTTAAACAAATATTTTAAATAGTTAATTTATTAATTTTTTGTTGAGTTTTTCCAAGTCTTGGGCGCTAAGTGAAACTTTTAACTTTATTTTGTTTTATTTAAATGTTTCTGAATATGTTTTAAACAAATATTTTAAATAGTTAATTTATTAATTTTTTGTTGAGTTTTTCCAAGTCTTGGGCGCTAAGTGAAATTTTTAACTTTATTTTGTTTTATTTAAATGTTTTCTTTTTTTAGTTTTGTTTATTTTTATTAATAATAGATTTACTAGAAATTCTAAAAGTCACACTTTTTGGCTCTATACAATTACAAAGCTTCGCTTTGAATTAAAAAAAAAGTCATTAAATATTCAAAGTTAATAAAACAAGGCGAATATTTTCAACCGGATTCTTCGCATTCTTCTCAATTATTGTGTATTGCGTATTTAAATTTTTTGAGCTAAAATTAAATTTTTGAGGTTTCCTTATGATAAAACTCAATAATGTGACTCAAATCATTAACAAATATTCTTTATTTTTCATGGCAATAATGGAATCTTTTTTCAAAGGAAGCCTGATTCGAAATTCAATCTATTTGCCTAAAAAATATTTATTTTATTTATTTGGTTTTTTTTTAAAAGATTTAAGTAATTTAATTTATGAAATTTATTTAATTACATAAGCCCAATCATAAAAATAAAATTGATCGTTTAAAATTTTCCAAAATGTCATGAAATAAAAAAATTTTAAATTGTAACTAAAGCTAAAACAACTTTAAAAAATTCACAAAAATTTAATTTTATTTTAAAAATTAAAACAAATTAAAATGGCGTTGAAAAACCAATTTTTTGATGAAATTAAAAAACAACTTATCTTTTTAGTTCTGAATTCAACAAGCCATGGTTTTCCAAAAATATTCTCATCATCCAATAAAATAATTAAATACATTTGGATTTTCTTCAGCATTCTATCAACTTGTATTTGTGCTTTTTTGATCATTCAAAATATAAAAAAGTACTATGATTTTGAAGTGACAACTAAAATACGTCTAAAACCTCAATTCAAAGCCATATTTCCATCAATTACAATTTGTAATGTTAATTTTTTTACTTCAAAAGAATCAATAGAACTAGTACAAGACTTAACTAATGTTACAAATTATCCAAATGACCCAGAACTTTTTCTATTTGAAAGGGGAACTAATTTGCTGAAATCAAAAACTCAAAATGGTAAAAATTATAGCGATTCAATAAGCAAGCTAATTTTAAAATGTTTTCATTTATTAATTCCGTGTAATTTAAGCGAATTTGACTTTTATTTTAGCCCCACTTATGGAAATTGTTACACATTTAACCCTGGTTTTGATTCAAACAAAAATCTAAGATCATTTGATCAACTTATAAGTACTTCGAAAACGTTCAAAATTCAAGGATTAAGGCTAATTTTGAATGTAAGTGTGCCAGAAGAACTTAAATTTATAATGCCAAGTAACGGAGCAGCTATTTATATCCACAATCAGACAGATCCTGCAGCTTTTATGAGACCAATAATGGCAGCTCCTGGAGTAAGTACAAATATTGGCTTAACTAAAACTCGCACGGTTCAAAACCCAAAACCCTATAGTCAATGTGACCCTGATACACAAGACCCGAGCAAATACAATTCAGAACTTTTTAAGATGGTACATGATTATTATAAAAGCTATAAACGGGTCATTTGTTTTGATTATTGCTATCAAAGACTAAGTTTAAAAGAATGTGGATGTAATCAACCGATTTTTCCTTCTAATTTAAAAAAAATACCATGCTTAAATAAAACTAAGTGTATTTCTAAGCAAGCAGAATTGTTTTCAGATGGAAATTATGTGAGTGATTTTTGTGTACCTGAGTGTCCACTTGAATGTGAAATGATAAGCTTTACAAAGACAATCTCGGTTAATAAATATTCAAATGATGCTTTCGATATGATGATGAGTAAAAAATTAAATTTATCTAATAGAAAAATTTCCGAAGACATTGCGCAAGTTAATGTGTACTATGAGAGTTTGGATCATACAGAAATTGTCGAATTTGCTACAATGGATTTTGTGGATTTACTATCGAGTATAGGAGGCATAGCTGGACTTTTTTTAGGAATTAGTGTTTTAAGTTTAGTTGAAATTTTGGAAATTATTTTAGAAATCTTATTTTTGTATAAAAATTCAATCAAAAGTAATTCTCCAATTTCAAAAGTAGAATTGTAAACGCTTGATTTTAAATATATTTTTTTATCTAAATAAAATTTCAAAAAATAATTTTACAATTTTATTAAAAAATATAATAAAATCAAGGTGAGAAAGAAAAATTATTTATGAGTTATATAATATTAGATAAGACCAAGTAGGATCATGTCTTAAAAGATTACTAGAAACCCACAGAAAACAAATTGAATAAAAACCTGAAAGTTTTTGAAAGTGTTACGAAAACTTATGAAACGCTCTGCTCCGATTTAAAATCCCATCAAAAGATCTGAAAACTTTTTAAAAAAGATGAACACTTTTGAAATTTCAGATGAATTCATATTAACGCGAACGTTCATAAAAGTTCATTTTTGGAACATCTGAAAGACCAGGGTAGTAAAAGCATTTTTTAAATTCAAAATCAGACTTTTACTGTTCAAAAATTATTTATGAATGTAGAAATTAAACTTAATTTTTACTTTTGAGTCATTTTTACTTTTTTTTCTGACTTTTGACCAACTCTGTAATGGAATTTAATTTTCAGGATTACATTTAATTATTTTTGGTTAAATAAAAACTCCAATAAATTCCATATATCGGAGTTTTTTGAATAAAATTAATTTTTTTCCCGAAAATTTTCCTTATTTTTATTTTTCGTATGATTTATTACAAAATTACTAAAATGCGGATAAAACTACATTAGTTTATATCTTTCAAATTTGTTCTCTAATTTACGT
>NTPY01000633.1:457838-485786 GCA_002922825.1 Brachionus calyciflorus
TTAAATATACTGTAAACTTTTGCCCAGAATTCTAAGAATAAAAGCCTAAATTGAAATTTATTTTTGAATAACCACTGTATATAATTCTAATAATTTTATAATGGAAAAAGAATTAATTTTTTTAAAAGTTAATTAGTAAATAAGAATGCCATCCTTTTCTATTAGAATTATATTCAGGGGTCATTCAAAAATAAATTTTGTCTTGTAATCTTAGAATGCTGGGTAATATTTTTTAGTTAAGTCGTTTCATTACTTAGATATTTTTTCGACTCAATAAAAAAATTTTTTATTCAAATTTTAAATTCTAATATTTCTTTTTAAGTACTGCCAAAATACAAAGCATAATAAATTAAGGATCTGGAGTTTTGAAAACTTAGTTTTTAAAGGAATTAAAATAAAATTGTAATGCATGATAGTATAAATTTTAAAAAGTAGATTAATGTGAAGCCGTGACTGAGTGGATCGTTTGTCCGCCTGTTGAGAGCTAAGAAGCTCGAAAGGCGTGTGGATTCGATCCTCGGTGTCTGCAAAATTTTTCTAGAAGAAGCCCCAAAAATATCGGTTAATATACATAGAAATTTACAGCATTACAAAATAACATAAAGAAAATAAAATAAACTAAGTAATATTTTACTCTTTTGTACAGTTTCCTAAATCACATGGCTTCAATGATTTGAAAAATAAAGATCCATTTCCAGTAAGAACATCAGATTTGGAGATTTGGGTTAATTTTTCGGGGATCATGTTTAAAAAACTGTAATTTGATTTTGAAAAAATGTAAAAATGGTTAAATGTAAAAACAGTTCTGTTCTATTTATAGTTGCTAAAAAATATTAAATATTTAACACGATGTTTGTTTCTCAAAAATAAATTTTTTTAAAAAAATTTGTTTTAAGATAATTAAAAAAAACGATTATATGACAAAAAAATTTTTAAGAAACCTTTTATCATTAAGTTTCAATACCAAAAGTAATTGTCAAAAAGTTATTTTAACAAAAAAATATAATTTGTTCTACAAAATTCCTTTTGATTAATCGATCAGTTCATTTCAACTGATTTTAGTCCGTTTTTTTTTCTTAAAATTTCTGTTAATGAAAATTAGTAATTGAAACTTGCTGAGCTTTTAAAGGCCAATGCACGGTAAATTCGTATTTTTTAAATATCTATTCAAACAATTTAAATATAGTTAGAGAATACTATTTTAAAGCTTTTAATAAAGAGGATTGACTCTTAAAAAATCCAATTCACAAGTAATTGTTTATTTGAATTTAGCAAAATTTTTACTCTGTCAATATGTATTTATTTATTTTGAGCTATCGTCAATGAGGCCTATATTTCAGCTTAAAGTTTAAAAGAGATCAATAAGAGACTTTTAATTAAATACTTTTTCTCTTACTCTTAGATTCACCCTTTTTGCAATCAAAATGCATTTTAAAAGCGATGTCTGAATGGGACTTTTTGGTATTAGTCTTTAATCAACGGGACATTTAGAAATCTTGGAGTTTCTGTGACAAAGTGGTTATTTTACATGAGAGTTTTGTGACAAATAAAGGCCGTCGACATCAGACAACGTCAAAAAAGAATTAAGCTATCATTGGACTTAAAGGGAGGTCTTTTTAACAGTTATTTTTTTCTCGAATATTTAAAAAAAATTAAAATATAAAAATTTATTATTATAAAAAATTTAATAACTAGTATACGAAAAAGCTATCTATAAAAAAATTTGGCCAAATTTTTTAAGTTTATTGCGAGGAATGAGCTAATAACCAGATATGTATATATAAAAAAAATAAAGAATTTAATAAAATTTTTTGTTTCATTATTTGTTACTCTATAAATCATTTCCAAATCTTTCAATTTCATTTATCATATAATCAATATCTTCGTAATTACTTGCTGGATTTGAAACAATCATTCGAAAAAAATTTGGTTTATCATCCAAAGGCTGATAACTAATCATTAAATTACCTTCAATTACCATTCTCTCTTTTATTTTAGGAGCGACCTTCAAAAAAAATTAATCATTTAAAATAAGTTAAAATTTTTTTAAAATCTAAAGACCTTATTTAGCTTTTCTTTAAATTCTGTACTGTTTCTATCCAAATCTTTAATGCTATTTGGAACATACCAAAAACATATGTTTGTAAATTCAGGCTAATTATTAAAATTTTATTTGGAGATTCAATAATTTAAATTAAGAATTAAATAATTAAATTACTTTGTCTAAAACAATTTCAAAATTTTTTCTCTCATTTATTTTGTTCAATAAATACTCAGCTAAATCAAAGTACTTATTTATTTGATCTTCCATACCTTTCGAACCCTTTTTAAGATGGTTTAATAAAATTAAATGTAAAGAATTCAATTTATATATTTGGCAGGTTTTCAAAAATAGGGAACATTTAAAAAAAAAAAAGTGATCGATATTTTTAGCTCTTTTGCAATATTTAAACTTTTTTTATGAATCTTAAAAAAAACATTTTTTTTGAAAACTTGCCGAATAGATTTGATATATTTGCCTTTGCATTCCACGCAAGCCAAATTTTTAATATATCTACACGTCTTCCACATTGAATGGCTTTATCGCCTGTATCATATGTTACATCGTAATTTTTATCGGTTTGAAAAAGATAGGATGCTTTCATTTTATTGCATTCAAGAAGTAACCCCTTTACATTAATAAAAAAAAATAAAATTTTTTCAGTTAGCCGAGATAATAATTTTTATTACATGTTTTTTAACTAGAAAAATTGAATCATTTTGTACTGTGGCCATCATTTTATGTGGATTCCATGTAATTGAATCTGCTCTAAAAATTATTTTTTGAAATTTTTTAAATCGACTGTAAATAATTCATGTTTTAAAAGATTTAAATAAAAAAGTAAGACTTGTTACCTCTCAATTCCGTTAAGCAAATGTCTATGCTTCCTTGAAAGAATAACAGTTCCGCCCCAAGATGCCTTTTGATTTATAAATAAAATAATTTCAATATAAACGCATTTAAGAAATTTACATCTATATGAAGCCAAATATTATATTTTTGGCAGATGTCAGCAATTGAATTTATTGGGTCAAAAGAGCCCAAAACAGTTGTGCCTGCTGTGGCGTTAACCAAGATAGGCACTTCATTTGAATCTATTGCTTCTTTAATCATATCTATCAAAGTATTTATTTGGATTTTTCCTCTATTAATTAAAAAAAAATTCCGAAAAGATTATTTGAAAAATGACTTAATCGAATTAATACCGTACAAGTACCCATAAATTTGCTGGGTTACTTACAGTATTAATTCGGTAGAAAAGCTGAATTTGTTTTTAATTTTAACTACCTTGAATCAACTGGAACAAATCTAACTTGGTTTGAGCCTATACCTAGAATAGAAGCTGCTTTAGCTATTGAATAATGACTCTAAAATAATTCTTGTACAATTTTTATTTTTTTTAGAATAATATTAAAAATAATATTACATGTTTCGATGTAAAAATAACAGGTTTTTTGCAACTAAAAACGCCTTCTGTTTTAATATTCGGAAATCTAGAATGTAAAGCAAGTTGAATAGCATTTAAGTTTGAAATACTACCACCTTAATTTTGATTTTTTTTAATATATTTTTGCGATAAGAACTCAATAAAACTGAACAAACCAGGGTTTAAAATGCCATCGCCACACTCTTTCCAACCAACAATATCTCTCAATTGAGACAAAACACTTTGCTCCATTAAATTATAAACTGGAGCTATTTCATATGTAAACATATTTGTATTAGTTGTAGCAGCTATAAATTCACCAATTAAAGAAACCAAGTCTAAACCAATTGATAGTTGATTGAAAAACCTTGGATGGGCTTAAGCAAAAAAATTTGAAAAATATTTAAAAAACGAAATTTGAAAAAAAACTAAAAACCTGTTTTCACTGAATGTTTCATTATTTTAGAGCAGTCATTCAAAATTTGTGCCAAATTTTTAGGTTCTTCGCTAACTTTAAAATCGAAAATTTTTTCCAAATCATGTGGAAAATAAAAATCGATTATCTTTGTAAAGAATGAAGTAAATTTTGAATTTTGTTTAACTCTTTAAACGATATTTACCTTTTCGGTTCTTGTGTTGGAAGTTTTGATAAAGGAAAGAATTATTTCTAAAATTTTTTCAAAAAATTCCTCTGTAGCCTCAAAATTGCCAACTGGAAGTAAATCTTTAATATTATTTAAACAAATCAAATTATTTTATCTTTGATTTAATTTTTATTAAATTTTTACCTGAAAAAGTCATCCCCTCCAAATTTAGACTTTCGGCTTTCAAATCATCATTTTTCGCGTCCACTGAGACAATAGTCATTTTAAATTAAAGCAGAACAAAAGAATTATTTCCTAAAAATGTAGAAATAAATGACACTCAGATTTGAAGACCAAAGATACTTAAAATTAGTAACTACAAAAAAATAATTCTTTTTATTGAAGGAAAAGAGTGTGTTTTCAATTAATTGAATTTTTTTCTTTTTTGATTTTAAATTTGTTTAATTCAATTTTATTTTATTTGCAATACGAAAAAAAGAAAAAGTTATTAAATTGATATTTCAAAAAATTCTTTAGTTCAACAGATATTAGATCTTTTTACAAGACTTAAAAATCAAAAGCAAAAAAATGTTTAATTGAATTTGTTGACCAAAGAAATCTTAAAAATTTTATAATTTTAAAAAATGAAAATTATTTAAGTTTCATTTTCTTTCACATTTTCATCTTTTTTTTTATTTTGATTATTTTTGTTAAGATTACGTGAAAACTATCTTATGTTTTCTTTTTTGTTGCCAAGATAATTAAAATCTAAAATAGTCAGCTTTCTATTTATTCTTGATAAGTGAAAGTGTTTTGTGAAATCTTAATGATTAGATGAAAAAGAATTTGGATTTTCATTTTTATTTCACATTTTTCTCTTATTTTATTTGTTGAACTTTATGCATTTATCACTGCGTTTAATTTTTTATGTTTTTTTTTGTCTAGATTATTAGAAAAGTGAAAATCGGCAGTTTTTTATTTATTTTTTATTTTTATTTGTTAAGATTTTCAAATATTTCTCGATGATAAGAAATGAATGAAATGCAAAAATTAAAAGATTTAAAAACAATTTAAGATCATTTAAAAAATGTCTAAAGAAAAAAAAAATATCAAAAGACTTTTAACTCATTAAAACACATTTAAAATTAAATTTGAAAATTTTATTTCGAATAAGATTTTTTTTGATCCAAGAAAAAATTGCTTTATGGCAAAGTACTTGCTCATATTTCAATTTTCGTTTTTGCGCAACTAATCAATCCTTTTTAATAACATTAAAAACTGGGACGACCAGTTCAACATACTTAAAAAACAGACATATTATCCCATGTCCACAGATTTAACCTCTAAACATACAAAATGACTTTAAAACGCACAAATATATGTTCAACATACATAAAAAAAATTTGATACAAAATATTTTTTTTCTGACTTTTTAAACCTAGAGATCTATCCTAATATTAATATAGGTGTTTATATTTTAAACATAGATTCTGTTATCATTTATGACTTAAGAAATTTGTTTCCATAAGATATTTTTGCCACCAATAACTGATGCTCAAAAAACTGAAAAGTTTGCATAAGTCTGTTGAAAATATTTTTATGTATTGTGAAACAACAATTTCTTTAAGAATATTTTTGAAATCTTTTAATAAAATATGATTGGTTCTATAAAAAAATCAGAGTGCAAGTAATTGCTTATTTAAATTTTTTTAGCAAAATTTTTTCCTAAACTTTGCTTCACATGATGCTTTAATTTTGAATATAAAATTAATATTGAACTTGATTTAAAAATTAATTGAAGTTGACACAAGAAGGACGGAGCTAAATTAAAATTTTAGCTCATTTATCAATTTTATTTTTGCCCAAAATTACTTGAATACTGAAAATTACTTGAATACTTTAAGAGTCGGACTTTTCTTTTTAAAAGCTTTCAATAATATTTTTTAGACTTTTAAAAGAAGCATTTTCTCTTTAAAAATTCAGGGTGCAACTAATTTTAAATTTTTTAGAAATAGAGCCCGTGATTTGAATGTTAAATCAAGTGTTCCAAAAATTTTTCTTGTTGCTAGCGTTTAAACTCTCAGCTGGTTCTTTCAACTATCTTTGATTAAAATTATTCAAACCAGACATTAAATGGCGTTCTATTCTTATCGTTGTTGAATAAAAAAAAGATCTAACTATGATCGAGTAACCACTGTAATTTTTTCATAGCCGATATTCAATTGATATTTATATTTTTATTGTTTTGTTAATACAGAATAAAAAGTCAACCCAGATTGACAAAAAACTTTATTTAAACTAAATATAAGAATCAAATATTTTCGAAAATGCTAATACTATTTTTTTTATTGAATGTAATCTTCGATTTTATCAGGTAGAACTCTTCCTTTGGTTTCTGGAACGAGGAAAACAATGAGAACAGCTGAAATTAATGCAAAAACTCCAAAAATTATAAAAGGCAACGGAAAAAAGTACAGTTCGCCCTTTAAATTGAAAATATAAATATTTAGTTTATACAAGTATTTACAAAAAAAAACAAACCAATAAGTATAATTGTGGTGCAATTATTGATCCTATTTGAGATATTGTTGTACAAAATGAAACAACTGTATTTCGAATAACTAAAACAGAAAAAATGACAAAGTAAAATTTTTGCTCAAAAAATTAAATTTAAATAAATCGCTAAATTTTTAACGAGACAATAGTTCTTCAAACAGATTTATTATTTGAAAACTTCTCACAAAAAGGTTTGGCTCTAAAAAAATTCAAGAAATTGCGTATTTAATTTTTTAAGCAAAAATTTCACTTTGCCGAAAAAATAAATGTCAATTTATAGCAATAAACATGATAATTGTGTACTTAGTGTTGGTAGTTAGTCTAAGATAAAAATTAATGTTATGGCTCAGAGCTAAAATATTCGTATGTTTTAGGCCTGTTGCCAACACTTTTTAAAATGGATTTATTCGCTATTAATTCTAATTACCTGTCGGATGCAATTCCGATGTAATTATCATCATACCATTGAATGGAAAGGAAATGGCAAACTTGGCTATTAGGGCCAAAATAGTTAATAATACTGGTAGATCTAATATTGAGAAAGATTACTTTTTTATTTTAGCTTATTAGTTTAATTTTAAATTTAGTTTACTTGAAGGAATAAAACCCGTTATTATTAGTGCTAAACCGGCAACTACCATTCCTAAAATACATGGGAGCTTACGTCCAAGAATTGTAAATGCAAATTGACACAAAATTCCCGCAATAAGTTCGAGTGATATCGAAATAGCAAAGTTAGAAAAAGGATTTCCAGCAAGATCACTAGTGTTGAGTCCGACTCCATAATAGATTAAATTATTTGTAGTCCTTGAGAAAATTATTTTTTTTTTAGATTTTTTCTTTAATAAAAAAGCAAAAAAAAAATACCAATTTAAGACTAAAGTCAATGATCTAAAAAGGATTAATTTATCCTTAATAAAATAGCCAAAAAATTGACGAATTGAATCCGATTTGCTCAAAGACTTAGCATTTGCGATGTCCTTGTTATCTATTGATTCGTTTATGTTTACTTTTAATTCATTTAAAATTAAGCACTCTTTTAAATCTTTATTATTTGATTTTGCAATTTTTTCGAATATTTTAATTGCTTCTTGGGTTTTTTTGTTTAATAAAAGCCATCTTGGGGATTCCGGTATATACCTTTTTTTTCAAATATATTTATCGAATTATTCTTTCATAAAAAAACGATTTTTGAATGAAAATTACCAAAAATATAAAACAAATATTGTTATTAATGCTGTATAGCATATAATTAAATTATTGTATTCTCTCACTAGATAGCCAAATACTAGGATAAAATATTGTCCAATAATAAATGAAAAATAAATTGAATTGGAAGCTAAAACACGTTTGGATGGACCAACAAACTCGACAGCTTTAAAATAAACTGTTAATATTCAGATTTTAATTATTTAAATATGAAAAGAAAATAGGGTTTTTAGCGGAAATTTAAATTATTTTTCAAAGGATTAATTTAAAGAAAAATTATGAGTTTTTTGGGTCTTCCCTGTTTTGTGACCAGGACTGGTCACCAGAAAGCTGGTAACAGATTTCGTGACCAGGACTGGTCACAAAATTCATAAACTGGTAACAAATTTTTTTACAAATAAGTAAAGAATCTTAAATTTTTCTAAAATAAAAACCTAAGAATAATGTGTTTAATGAGTTAAGCAATGTAATAATATTAAATAAATTACGACTAACTAAAATGTTAAGTTTTTAGCATTATAATTCACATAATATAGCCCAGACTCTAAAGTCGACCATTTTCCGAACCCATCTTCGTATGACAGCATTTCAGTATATAACAAAAGTTATTAATATTTTTTTAACTTCAGACCAGAGTTAATACTTAGAAACGAAATTATATAGAGTTTATTCGAAATTTTTGATCGCATAAATGATTGAAAATTTCCTGGTCACAAATAAAACTGGTCACAAAAATTGAATCCTGGTCACATTTTTTTTTAAAAATAATTTTTATTGTAATTCTGGTCACAAAAAAGCTGGTCACATATTTGGTGACCAGTACTGGTCACATAACCGGGAAGGTATTACCTGGTCACAAAACAGGGAAGACTCAGTTTTTTTAAAATTTGAAAATTTGAATAGCAAGTAAAATTAACTATTGCAAATATGTTTGATTTACCTAAAACAGTTGCTATTGGATAAAACGTGGATACAAGGCCAGTTATAACTCTGAGTATTCCAAAAAGCCAAAGTTGAGCTTGCTGATTGATTGATTTGATATTTAATAATATTGATAAAATTATATAACAAGCAGAGCTTGCTAATATAAATGCGTAAGAAACACTTTTTCTTCCATATCTAATTTACATGTAAAATAATTAAAAACAATGTTTTTTATAAACATCTCATTTATCTTATTGCCTTGTATTTACTCAAAAATAAATTTTAAACAGGTTTGATGTAAGAAAAATGTATTTTTTTTTTATTTTTTTCAAAATCTAAATTTTTTCTTGTTTCTTTGATTCCTTTCGTCCAAAAGAATGCAGTGACAAAAAGGGTCTTGAAAAAGAAAAATAAACTTAAAAAAACGAAATCAAGGATAAGACAGTTGAAGCACTTAGAACTGCCTTAGCAAGATAAGGCATAGGTAAAAATTAAGCATATAAATAATTAAGTGGATTGTAAATATTGACTATTGGAAAATATGAATTCGTCATTTCAATTAATTCAAATTTCTCTATTTTTTGAAAGGAAGGTGATAAAATTATTCGGAAAACTCCTACGAAATGTTAGAATTTTTTTGCATATAAATATCTTTTTTTATGGCTTGCAAATTTTGAAGACCTAAATTTTAAAGTGTACCAAAATTGCTAAAATTTGTAATACTTTGCAGAAAACCTTGATCATTTTCCGTTCAAATTTTTAAACAATTTGAATGAATTTAAATGTCGATTTGAAATTTACTTTACAGAGCCTTAAAAATTAACCAAAATTATGTTTTCTTTTAATTACAGTACAAAGCTAAAATAAGTTAACGGCATGTTCGAACAGTGTTTGTTTCTGTTCGCGTTTTCGTTTACTTATTTCAGCTTTGTACTGTAATAAATAGTCGATTTTAAAAAAAAGAATTTTGGTACAAAAATAATCAAACTTAAATAAAAAATTAGAAAAACATTTTTGCAATGAAAAAATTATGCAACTTAGTGCAGCTTCATAAGTTGCAGCTCATAAGAGAGTTTGCAAAAACTCTGCATTCTGCAAAAATAAATAAATTTATCAGGTTTATTTTTATACCTACGTTAAGAAAATTCTTAGTTCTTAGAAATCTTAGATCTTAGAAGTTTTCTAAGAAAAAAAATATTTGAGATTCTTAGATGTTTAACTTCTAAGAACATCTAAGAACAACTAAGAATTCTTAAATATTTTTTTTAAATGACAAAAATATTCTTTCTTTTTATACTTAAAAAAAATTTATAAGAGCCAATCATCTTCATCTTATTTAACTTTTACTTTCTTAACGTTCGATTGTCTTGTAATTAGAACGATTTATTACTTCAATGTTGGCGCAAAAATTTTAGCTGCAATGTAAGATTTTTAAGCTTTTCTATTTAAAATTTTTCGAATCTTAATACACGACCAATAATAATGATGGATTTCACCTAAAAAATTGGATTTGTTCGTAACGAGATTAGGAAAAGTCCAAATTCGTTGTTATCTATTTTGAGTAATTACGTTATTTGTTGTATAATTTTAGTTAAAAGTAGTTAAAAAAGGATTTCTAAAATTCAAACTATTTTCTAACTTTTGCGCCAAAATTGAAGTAATAAATCGTTCTAATTACAAGACAATCGAACGTTAAGAAAGTAAAAGTTAAATAAGATGAGGATGATTGGCTCTTATAAATTTTTTTTAAGTATAAAAAGAAAGAATATTTTTGTCATTTAAAAAAAACATTTAAGAATTCTTAGTTGTTCTTAGATGTTCTTAGAAGTTAAACATCTAAGAATCTCAAATATTTTTTTTCTTAGAAAACTTCTAAGATCTAAGATTTCTAGAATTTTCGAATAGAACTAGAATAGAACTAAGAATTTTCTTAACGTAGGTTATTTTTATTACTAATTTTTTTTGATAAAGAAATAAAACAATTTAGTGTACTTTTGAATTTTAAAAGCGTCTTTTTAGATATTTTGGTTCTTAAATCCTTTTGCTCCCTGGGTTAATTAAAATATTGATTTAAAAATTTTATATTTTTGCAGACTCTCTTACAAGCAGCAATTTATGAAGTTGCATATTTTTTTCATTAAAGTGAAGTTTTTTTAATTTTTTATTCAAGTTTGATTATTTTTGTGCTGTTTTTTTGTACCAAAATTCACAATGCCTCATAAAACCGTGAATACACTAAAAAATATAATACCAATTCTTTATTGTTTTCTAATTTTTTAAAGACAGTTCAAACTTCTTGAATTGTCTTACCGTAAACACTCGATGATTGTACCGGTACATTTTCAAAATTGTACCACCCTTTTTTTGTAGCCATAGGACCAAAGACTTTATTGCAATATTAAAATCGTGGATACAAATCTAAAATTTCAGATATGTACCATGGTATATCTATCTATCGAGTGTTTATGGTATCTCTGAGTATTATAAAAGTTAAAGTTTTCAATAAAAAAAAGAACCTTTAGAGTCATCTAGAAACTATTAAATATTGTCTTAAAAAGCTTAGAGCTCTACGCAGTTATTTTTTTAGGTGTAGCAAAATTGTTATATTTTTTATCATAAAAGAAAAATTTTAACTCTTTTCGTTCGAAAGTAATTTGAGTTTGCATTGTCTATTAAACATTTTATAAATAAAGAATAATTAAAATAATGTTTCGATATTAGAGAAAAATAAGAAAGGCGGATTATCGTATTCAAAGGTTTAATTCTTTTCTAATGTATTCTTTTCTAAAGTTTATGATTTCACATTACTTGTTTGAAAATCTAAATTACTTGTCCGAAAGAATTCCACTTGGCAAAATTCCGATGAGTCCACCTACAAAGTAAAGCGTCGTGAATAAACTTTTAATACTTGATCTATCACAAACTAAATTCCACTTAAATTAAATATGAATTTAATTTAACTAATAATATGATAAAATTTTTTTTAATTGTTATTTCAAAATTTACATGAGAAGTGGTAGTAGTTTTATAATACAATTTTGAATAAACATATTCTGTGCATTTTCTTAATTCAAATACACTTGTATCATTAAAATCAAAATTCCATAAATCACTTGAATTTTCATTTGGATTATACTTGAGATGACACGTATCGTATATTTCTCTTACAGATGTTTCGCTCATTTTCGGTGGTATATATTTATTTATTAACTTTTCATGTTCATTATTTATAATCTCATACGTGTCATTCTCAAAGCCTTGAATCTTGCATCTTAAAAAGCACAAATTATTTATGAAAAGATTATTTAATAAATTTCTTTTTTTGTTTACCTAAAATCAGGCGTTGCTCCGATAAAAATGTTGTAACTATAATCTGCATTTGAAAGAACAAAAGCACTACAGCTTACTAAGAACACAATAACTATTTGATATTTGCTAAACTCTCCGACTTCTTGATAAACTTGATCAATTTTTTTGTCAATATTCATTGTTGAAATAATAAAAAAAAAGATGTCTTTTTTATTTTAATTTTTTTAAATAAAATTAATACAGAAAAATATTGATTAAAAAGTTTATTTTAGGAATTTATCAGTATTTGAGTTGAAATTAGAAAGGAGATCAAGTATAATTTATTAAATAATTTAGAAAAAAGAGAATTTTTTTATGGAATTCTTTATCTAATAAACAAATATTATTTATTACTCGATGTAGTTTTACTGTAAAAAAAAAGAAAGAGTATAGATAAATTAAATTAGAAACAAAAAAATCTTGTGAAAAAATGTGAAAATTTTTGTTTTTATTAGCAAGCACGTAGGAATGGGAATTTGCTTAATAAGAACTAAATTTTTTTTTATTAAATTTATTATCTAATAAAAATTAATAACAAAAAGATAACATAACCTTGAGTCTTGAAGACAAAATTATCTTCATAATTACATTAAAAATTCTTAATTTTGATAAATATTAAAGACTTTTAAATCTTACGACTCTAACTTTTTTTTTGTTAATTTAAGATAATATGCTTTCTCTTATCTTACGCGTTTAATAAATACTTTTTTTTTCCAACATTTTTTTTTTAATTTAGTTAATTTTGAATGGGAAAAAAATGACTTTATTTAGACTTGTTTATTTCGATTTCAAAGGTAGAGGTGAACTAGCTAGACTTATATTTGCAGCTTCGAAGCAACAATATGAAGACAAGAGACTAGAATATTCCGAAACATGTCCTGAGACAATTGCCTATAAAAAAGAAAAAGCTCCATTTGGGCGTTTACCTGTTTTGGAAATAATCGAGGAAAATGGCCAAGTTAAAAGACTGGCACAATCAATCGCAATTGGTATTCAAATCTGCGTTTTATTTTTAATTAAACAAAATAATTTAAATTTTTTAAAAGGACGATATTTGGCAAACAAGTTCGGTTTAGCAGGAAAAGACGAATGGGAAAGGGCCTTAGCTGATGCCATTGTTGATCAAATAAGTGATTTTTCAGTCAAAGTATTAGAATATATAATAGAGAAAGATGAGCAAAAGCTTGACGAGTTGTCAAAAGATTTACATGAGAATGTTTTTCCAAATCATTTTGGGTATCTCGAGCTCAAAATAAAAGAAAGCAAAAGCGGATTTTTGGTTGGTAATCAACTTACTTGGGCGGACTTGGTAAAATAAAATATTTAATATTCGATTTTATTCGTTTATAATTTATTTTTACGTTTATATAAGCACTTGATAAATATTCTTGACTGGTTCGATGATAGTATTCAAAGCAAAATATTTGAGAAATATTTAACATTAAAAGAACATAATGTAAGAGTAAAATCCTTGCCTGAAATAGAAGAATGGCTTGTCAAAAGACCAGCTACCATTTATTAGAATTATTATTTGATTTATTAGAATTATTTACAATCTATCTAGAATAACAATTTTCATCTTTTTTTAAAAACAAATTTTATATGAAAATTAATTTTAATAAAAATTTTAAAAAGATGATCCATCGGTTGTCAATTAAAGCTTCCATTAGCTTCCATTAAATGCCATTAGAGTTTATTTCAAAATAATTTCAAAAGGACCCTCCTCCCTTTTTTTGATCTAATTGTCCTATTTGAAATCCTTTCCTGTGTCTTAAAGAGAAATAAATCATGAAGTTAAAAACTGGGATCGACGGCCAATCAGATTAAAGCCGTCGACGTCGGTTTAACTTCCCAAGCTTCCTCGATCAAAACATTCGAAAATGAAAAAATATATTTTTTTAAATTATCAAATTTTAAAAGCCGAAACGTCCCCGTTATGTGACAAAAAGCCTCTAATAGAAAGTTTCATTTTGAGCTCAGCTGAGTTTTACGTCGTTCGTTGACGATACCTTCGGAATCATCGTTTCAATTGAGGAATAGGCTCTGTACAGTAAATTTCAATTCATGAAAATTTAAATAACTCTTGAAGGGAAAGTGATAAATTTATTCTGTTAGCTGCTACAAAATGCAAAAATTTTGCTACATTCAAAAATATAGGTCTACAAAATGTCTGAAACAGTGCAAAATTTGTACGCTATTAAAAAATGTTTTATATGCAGCCTGCAACGTTTTTGCCAATCTATATTTTTGGTTTTAGCGAAATTGTTACAATCTGTAGCAGTTAACAGAATAATTGGTGAACGTTCATTTCGTCGAACTTATTTTTCGTAGGTTTTCATAGAAATTTTTTCATAGAATTAATAGGTTAAACCTTTTATAGAAAAAAATTATGTAGAAAAAATATAATCGAAAATTTTTTAATTAGAAAATCTTTTTCATAGAATAAAAATTAAAAGAAAATCTAAATAAAAATTAGTTATTAAATTTATTGTTCTTTTTTCGAATTTTTGAAACTTTGTTTCTATGAAAATTTTGTTCGACGAAAATTTTTCTACGAAAAAAAAATTTGATGAAATGATACATCATCGAATAATTTTATCGCTTTCCGTTCAAGAGTTAAATTTTCATGAATTGGAAATGACGAATTGAAATTTACTGTACAGAGCCGAGGAATAAAATTTAAGGATACTAAAATTAATGACCTGGGACGGTAATTCAATTCACATTACCGTAACTAAAAAAATAGATCTTAAATAAATCATAAACAATATAAATCATGATTATACTACTAAAGGAGAACTGTTTTCTAGTTAGGCTTTTTTTTTTAAATGATTTAAATTTAAGATTTAACTAAGAAGCAAAACTCATGAAGATATTAAGTTAAAGATTATAATTAAAAAAATATCCAATTAATAATTGATATTATCTAATTGAAACTGATTATCTTCATATTTTTTTTTCATTTGTATTTAAAAGTGTGATTCTAGTAATATGTCCTTATAAGGACGAACCCGCTCTGGTCTCTTCATTTTTGATTCATATGAGTTTATTTTAAATCATATATCCTCTTCCAAAAACTCGATTTTGAGAACATTGTTGGTACAAAAAAGCAGTACAAAAATAATCAAACTTGAATAAAAGATTAAAAAAACATCTCTGCAATGAAAAAATTATACAACTATGGCAGGTTCATACAGAGTTTGCAAAATCCCAGCATTCTGCAAAAAAATATTTTTTAAAATCTATATTTTAATTACCGAGATATTAAAAAAGGATTTTACAACCAAAATATCGAAAAAAAAGCTTTTCAAATTCAAAAGGATACTTCATTGTTTTTATTGGATTTTTAGTGTTATTTGTGGTTGTTGGAAGAATGGGAGTACTGTAGATAAAATCTCAACAGAAATTAAAATATCCTGATTGAAACTAGTGATGCGGCGATTTCAACATTTTTGAAATCGACCGATTTCGATTTTTTGTATGGTAATTCCGATTAATCGTCGATTAAAATCGAGAATATAAAAAAATCTCAAATGTCTTTTTTTTATCACAAAATCAGAAAATTATTGTATATTTAAACCATAAGATTTTCTCAATCGTAAGATTTGAGCTTGAAAGCTCTCCAAACCTTTGATTTTTTTAAGTTGTTTAAAATACGACTGACATTTTTGTAAGGAAATTCTAATAATCTTCAAAGTATATATAAGAGTAGAGGAAGTTTTCAAAAAAACGGAGCCTAACAAAAACTTTATTTTTTGAGCGCCAATTTCTGAAAAAAGCTTTTAGGAAAAATAATTTGTATCTCTAAATTAATCGCGATTTCGGACAGTGAAATCGATCGATTTCGATTTTTAAGTCATCGCTCGATTAATCGCGATTAATCGAAATCGCCGCATCACTAAATTGAAACTAAGTATTTGTAGTTATTTGATATGGTAAGAAATACCACTAATTATTCTTGAAAAAATAAATATATTCATAGCAAATAAAAATTAAAATTTCAAGGAGCATTTTGCTTAAAAAAGTAATTAGGATCTAAAACACTAGATATAAGAGAAATATGGGAATAAAAAATTGTGAAAATTTCTCGTGAGAGAGTTAGAAATTTATTTGAAAATACCAAAGTTTATTTCTTAAACAAGATAAGAAACTAATTTAAAAAATAATGTGGCCTAAGATTAGATAACTTTTATTTTTTTCTTTTGTTCATGTCGTCGAGCAATTAAGGATTTTTATCATTCGAAAAATTAAAAGATAACTTTTTCCTATTTAAAAATCATGGATTTTAACTTTTAATTAAAAACTTTGAAAAATGTCCAAAAGAATTATTTTAATTTTTCTAAGTGTATTTATTGAGATCAATAATGCTAAATTTAACAATCAAGTTCAAATACCTGATTTGAATCAAGAGGTTTACAAATTTGATCTAGTTTTTGATGAAGGTCTTTCGATGAGTATTCAGCAAAAATATGGTGAATTCGACCCTGTTTACTTTAATATTTCCGACGGTCATTTTTATGCTAGAGATAAAGATCTTTTTCATAAATGTGATTTGAGTTATTTGGTAACTGATAAAGAAGAATTGGACACAATTATAACAGTTGATGGTCGACATCGCACAATGATACTTATAAATGAACAATTTCCTGGGCCCTCAATAGTTGTTCCTAAGGACGCAAAAGTGGAAATCAGAGTTCATAATAAAATGCGATCGGATACAATAAGTGTTCACTGGCACGGTCTAACTCAAAAAGACTCTTTTCAAATGGACGGAGTCACGCGAATTACTCAATGTCCAATTGCGCCAGGGGAATTTTTCGTTTACAGATTTGTGGCCACAGACGTAGGCACCCATTGGTATCATTCACATTCCAGTGTTCAACGTACTGATGGTGCTCTAGGCGCATTTATTGTAGTTGACAAGGAAAAGTATTTGATTAGAGAAAATCCGAAGAATAAGAGTGACTCGAATGAAAGTATGGAGAAATCGAACTATGAGAAAGAGTTTTATTTTTTTATTCAAGATTGGCAACATTTGCAATCTGAAGAAACAGTTAATTTACCAATTTGGGGTAACACAAAATTTTGGAATGGTTTCGATTTGAAAAGTGAATGTTTTTATCCAATCCGAATTAGAGATGCTTCAATGATGATGATGAAACCAGATTCGTTCATAATTAATGGTAAAGGCTGGCATTATATGCCTCACAAAATCGATCAACTTAGTTCATTTTTAAATGAGGCAAAAATATTACCATTGGAAAAGTTTACTGTTAAATCTGGCAAAAAGTATTTATTTCGTGTAATTGGAGCTAATATGGCATTTCCTATTGTAATTAGTGTTAATGGTCACAAGATAAATTTAGTTGCTACCGATGGAAATGATATAAAGCCAATAAAAGATTTGGATTATATTATTGTAAATGGAGGAGAACGCTATGATTTTGAGCTTATTACAAAAGATGACAATAGAAATGATTATTTTATAATTATACAAGCTTTGGCCTCGTTCGAATATCAATTTTCAGAACTTAGTAAAGATCATTTTGGAGTGGCAGTTTTGAATTATGAGGGTTCGAATAATAATTTGGTATATGAGCCTCGTGAGTGCATGCCATGTCTAATTTCCAATTGTCTGTATTTGCCACACTCAAGTAGTAACATGAAATGTGTTGATACAGCTCAAATGGAATCAGATGAAAGCCATATAAGTCAATTTGATAAAGAAAAGTTGTTTAAGAATAAATACACCAGTGACGAATTTGAAGAGTATTTTTTTAATTTCCATTTCGCTGGCGATCCTATTCTTAGATCGTCAATAAATGGTAAACAATACTCTTTGCCAAGGTACCCGCCATTTTTTCAAAAAAAATTCCAACAATCAATTGAGAACATGGAATGTCCAAGTTGGTGTACTGGGGAAGAAACATGTAAATGCTCTTCAAGAACGCAAATAACGCCAGGAAAAACAATTCAATTTGTTTTATACAATATGGGGAAAGGAGCTGGAGTACAAGGAACAACGCATCCAGTTCATTTACATGGTCATCACTTTTATGTAGTAAGTGTAGGATATCCTGATTATCATGTGAATGGGACTTTTGCCAGAAATAATCCTCATTTGAAATGCAAAGATGACGATAGTGAATTTTGTAATGCTATTACATGGTCACGTGATGATTTCAAAAACGGAAATGTTCCGAATGCAAATTTAAAAAATCCAGTTAAAAAAGACACTGTTATTGTGCCCGTCGGTGGATATGCTGTAATACGTTTTTACTCAGATAATATTGGATATTGGTTTTTTCATTGTCATGTTGAAGTGCATGCTACCGAGGGAATGGCTTCTTTGATTCAAGAAGGAACAGATGAACAGATAAGAGAAAAAGTCGACTGGAATGACATGCATACTTGTTTTAAAGGATTCGTAAAGCCTGAAAAGAGCCGAGCTTCTTCAATTTTACAATTTAAATTTCCAATTTTCTTAACTTTATTTTTTTTTAATTTTATGCGAAATATTTTTTTATTTTGAATTTCGTTTGTTCTAAATATTTTTTTAAAAAATAAAAATCAATTGTACGCAGTAAACTTAAAATTTACTTAATCGAATTTTCGTTTTATTATTGTACTTTAGTCAAAAAATAAGAGAAATTCCGAAAATCTATTCCGAAAATTTTTGTAAAAAATTGTAAAAAGTGTTAATTTTTTTATCGTTGAGTTTTTTGTCTTTTTAATCACATAATCAATTTTTCTCGATTTTTATGACTGTTATCCTGAGCCATAGGCCCGGTCTATTGTGTTTTTGCTTTTCAAGGATCAATTTTAAAAATTCTAATCGAAAAACGGTGCATTTTACTGAAATTTACGTAAAATCTGGTAAAACCAGGAGTTCGTAACAGTACTGTACATGATAATAAAGATCGAATAATTGAAGATTAGATTTTATTGATATTATAGGGATTTTTATGAAGTTATTTCTAAATCGAAGGTAGTAAAATTTAATTTTACGTAAACGCATAGAAACGAAATATGACCATTAAATGAAATAGAAAAAGTTAAATGTATTTCAGATTTAAGTGATTATTTATTTATTTATTTAAGTATACTTTAAGTCACATTGACAGATAAAATAAAAAGAGATAAATATAAAAGACTTTTGCCATAAAAAAATAAGTATATACAAATTATCATTAGTTTATAAAAAAACATTAAGACATAATTTAATGAAAAAAAAATTAAAATCATTTAATATTGAAGTCAATTTTTAACAAATCGTTTAGCATTTTGTATAGATGAAAAAATTCATGATTGTTTTCAAAACAGTATGCAATGCTAGATATAACGAACTTAACTGAATCTACAAGACCTAAATTAGGACATTTAAAACTGAACGTAATTAAATTTTTTAAAAAATTGGTGTCATAGTCTAAACAATCAATAAATAAACGATTCTCTAAACGTTTAAGTTGGGCACTGAACGATGTACTTTTTTTGTTATTTTCTACTCCACTCTGACGCATAAAATAAAAAACTTCTTTACATAACGGACTTCTCATCAATTGTTCTAAAAAAGAAAACTTGTGTTTAAAGTAAATCTCACTAACCGATTCAATTTTAAGAGTTTCATATAAAGGGCTGATGCGGGTAAATTTTTTAAGACCAATAATTCGTTTCGTTTTAGAAGCAAATTTTGACGTGTTTCTAATTCATTTAAAAGACTACTCGGAATAAGAATATTGACTAGAACATGTCTAAAGATTGATTGACAATATTGTTTAAATAAAAATCTAATCAAGTAAGGATTTAAGAACTTAGGTTTACAATCAAGACCATAAAGAGAATAAAAACTCCTCTCAACTTTTTTCCATTTTTCTTCAATAAAATTTGAAATAAATAAACTAGATCCAATTGGAAGACCCAAATATTCAAAACCATCAACATTCACTAACTGAACCCCATTAATAACGAATTTTTCTTGAGATATTATTTTTGAACTGGACACTGTAAGACAAACTGATTTTTTAGGATTAAACTCCATTTTCCACTGATTCGCAAACTTAAAAAGAATAATAATATCATCACAATAAGCAATGATCGACAAATTTAGGCCATTAACACAAGCACCTATATTATGACTAATACAATTGACAATTAAATCATTGATGAAGAAGTTAAACAAATAAGGAAAAAGAACCCCACCCTGTTTAACACCTTCAGTGCAATGTATAGGGTCACTTAACTTACCATCATATTTTACCAAGATTTGTGAAACTTGATAATATTTATATAAAATTCTCCACCAAGGATCAGATACCTAATTGATCAATTTGAAGAATAGGCCATCTCTCCATAATTTGTCAAATGCTTTTGTAGCATCTAAGCTTAAAATATGAATTTTAGATCCATTTCTCTTATAATAATTTGCAACTTCATTTCCTAGGAAATATGCATTTTTACTAGACAATTTTCTTTTATAACCAAATTGGTTACCATGTACACTACTCAAACATTCCATTTTTTCCAAAATAATGCTCTCTAAAATAACCGCCATGGTACTTGACACTGACACAGGTCTATAATCTGACGGTGAACTCATTGTTCCTTTTTTTGGAATAGGTGAGACGACCGCTACGTTAAACTTACTCGGTATATAACCCGTATTAATAACAGCATTAAAAAACCAGGTTAAGACGTCAATTAAACACGTTAGAGTTCCATTAATAAAGAAATCATTACATATGTTGTCAAATCCCGCAGATTTGTTTCGACTTAACTTGTTTAGAATACACTTTATTTCCTCCTTTTCGATTTTAACGTCAAAAAAGGTGATTATAAAAAAAGGTATTTCAATATTTCTGTTAAAAACTTGACAAGAAAACAAAATGTGTAAACTTTCGCTTTTAACTGAATTTTGTCAAAATTTAATTAAAAAAATCAAATTTTTTTTTCCGAACTTTCTGCATTTTTTTCACACTTTTCGCATTTTTTATGCATTTTTTCGCATTTTCGGACCCTTAAAAAAACGCATTTTTTGTTGTCTCTGATGATTATCATGAAGATAAAATTATTTTAGAGAAAAATTAAATTTTTTAAAAGTTTTGAATATTTATGAGTCAAAAAATTTTGTCTAAAAATTATCAATAATTGAAGCTCTGAAAATTACGTACATATTCTAACTGAATGTACTTAATTTTAAAGTATTGCAATCGTATTTTAAATAAAAATGCACCGTTATTCGATTAGAATTTTTAAAATTGATACTTGAAAAAGCAAAAACTCAATAGACCGAGCCTATGGCTCAGAAAGTGGTCAAAAACGGCATTTTTTTTTTAGTTATTTTTATTTTACGTAAATTTACGGAAAATCTGAAGAAAAGATTTATGAAAAAATTAACAGAAATTGAGTATTTTTAGTCAAAATTCAAGAAAAATGCGAAATAATGCGAACCCGTTTTTTTGTTGTCTCTGATAATCATTTCCGACCTTGCTTAATAGACTCGGTTAAAAAACCCATAAATTAAAAAATTCAAAAACTCTAAAACGAATCTTTTTTTCTAAAATTAAATTAATTAAATATAAGAATGCTTTGAGCGGCTAAGGAACATGGAGCGAACGACTTTAGTATTTTTAATTTAAAAAAAATCAAATTCTAAAGATAAAAATGCTAACTAAAAGACTTTATTCAAAATTAAGTCTGTCACTAATGTCATGAATTTATTAAAAAAAACATAATTTTTTTAAAAATATTTTAAAAGTCATTTTTAGGTAATTTAAAGTATTTATCTTTAAGCACAAGCTACTCCATTCCAAACGTTGGTGCTTCCAACGTTCAAGTACATTATTATGGGACTCGGGACATTTGGGAGTAAGACGTAATCATTGACTGATTACATCCCTCCCGGCCTTCTTAAATCCAGTCCCCTCCCCTAAAAATAAACTACACATACAAAAAAAAATTAAACGACAAAAACTAAACAAATAAAGTAAAAATAACAACAAAACCAAAAAATATTGTAATAACTTGTCTTCGTTCTCTTTAATTTACTACACGTCTAACCACATCTAATTTCCCTTTTATTTCTCTGCCGATCTATTCCTCTAATGTTGCTCTTTTTTCGGCCTCCTCCAGCCTTCTCTCCAAATCGGCGTTTCTCGCTTTCATTCTTGTCTCAACTCTTCTACCTCGTCTTCTATCTCTACCGTAACTTTCACACGTGAATACTCTCGAGCTTCTAGTGTATGCTCTTCGAACCTAGCTTCGTCTAACGCATTGATAAGCCATATATTGTCGGCTAAGTCAGCCATCGACACAAACGCGTGCGTGCGTGTTTCTATCGTTCTAGGGATTCTACATTCACCAATCGCTAACAACTCACGTTCGTTCTCTGCATTAAAATCATCTATAAATTGGGTTATTGGTCTCACGAATATATCTCTCATATTGTTGAGGTTCGGTAATCCTCTCACGATTACCTCTATCACGAAATTACCCGTAACTTGTAGCGCCATTTGAAAAAGGTCTCAAAATTTATTTTGAGTTAACAAATAAAACGAATTCTCCCACTGCGAATTTCGCTTAGTCTTTCACATTTATATCATATTGTTTTTTCTGTTTTTCGTGAGATCTTTGGATATTATCTTTAATCTTACTTCAAGGTTACTCTCGTTTGTAATACCTTGAGTCAAATCGCACAACCTGTCAGCTGTTGTTGGCTTTAATTTCCCAAAAACTATTTCATTTGGTGCATAATTTGTTGAAGAATGTTTCGAATTACTGTAAGCAAAAATTACCAGTTGTTATGAGTTTCATTTACATTGAAAGCATTTGTTTAATTGTTCGAATTGTCCTCTCGGTCAAACCATTGACCAACATCTTTTGACATCGTCCTTGTTTGCTGGTAAGGACAAATGGCTGCTGTTTTAGCAGGGTCTGGACTTAGACTATATTTGGTAATTTTTAAAGCCTAAATAACCTACTTCGTCCATCACAAAATTAAATTTTGATGGTCTTAATTTTAGATTCGCTGCCGCAAATCTGCCTAATGCCTCTTCTAGTCTTTCCAGATGTGTTTTAAAATCGCTAGCGAAAACGATCACATCGTCTAAATACACCAAAAAATGTTTCCACCTGAGGTTTTTTAATAAGTCATCCATAAGACGTTGGAAAGTTGTTGGTGCGTCGCATAACCCAAAAGGCATAACATAAAATTCATAAAACTTGCTGTTTTCGATTTACTCTCTTCATTTAATGGTATTTTCGAAAAACCCCTAGATAAATCTAACGTTGTAAAATACTTAGATCCGCCTAAAACGTCAACAGTGTCGTCGATCCGCGGTAATTGGTAACAATCTTTTGCCGTCGCTTCATTTAACTTCCTAATATCTATACAAAATCTAAATTCGGACTTGCCCATTTCATTTGCTTTATTCTTTACTAGAATAATTGGACTACCCCACGGACTTTTACTCTCGCGTATTATGTTCTTCTTCAACATGTCTTCTACTTGTTTGCTCACCTCTTCTTGTGCTGATTGTGGCAGACGGTACGGACAAGTGTTGGGCATTTTTTTGAGTAGACTCGTATTTATTTGAGTCGACTAACTTGCAAAAAAAAAAGTCGAGTCGACTCAATTTTTTTAAGAATTTTTGACCACTGAATCGAGTAGATTGAAAAAAATTACTAGTATTCAACTTCCAATCGTTAATTTATAATAGTTAAAAAAATTGTTTTTTATGTGATTTTTCACTTTAATATCACCTAAAAAGAGCATTTTAGAATTTTTTGTCAAAATTTGCGTTTCGAATAAAATTTAAACGAGTCGACTCCAAAAAAAAGGAGTCGACTCCCAACACTAGTACGGACGTTGTTTTATTGGTCTTGAATTGCCGGTATCAATATCATGTTCAGTGATGTCTGTAAACCCTGTATCATTATCACACCACTTGAATGCTTTGAGATGCTTTAAAACCAGTTTTAAAATTTCATTTCTTTCAGTAATTGATATTAAAGGATTAATCTTTAATTTTCAGACGTCGATTTTCTCTTTTATTTCACATTCACCTTCTTGTTTAACATTCAAATCATCAATTTCTTGTACCATGCCAACTTGTAATTGACTGTCCAGGACTACATCTTTACCAGTCATGTTTACTACCATTATTATAATTTCTCCATTTTCATTAACCTTAGACATTTGCCAAAAACTTAGTCTTGAAAAGCTTCATTCCTAATATTTGGTTGAAACAACAATTCCTTGCCTATTAATTCATACCCTGTGTTACACTAAATAATCGCTTCTGATCTAGCGTTTATTATACGCTTCTCTTTAGTCCATACTTTATCACCACATGTAGCTGAAATAGCGTTATTAGATAAATTTATGTAAATGTCTTTCTCACCGTGTCTGATGGTTATCCTGTCGTTTACGTAGTCTATTACTGCATTGAATTTTTTGAGAAAATCCAATCCTAAAATTCCTGCCTCAGCTACATCTGCGAAAATAAATTGATATTTACCAAACCATCCATTCGAACTAACTATTAAATCACCAATAGCACAATCAACACGTTTCGCTGATAATTGTGCCTTTATAATTATTGTTGACGTCAAATCATACTCATTTGGGTCATTAGCATCTTTTAAAAATGTCTCAATTTTCTCTTTTAAATTTTCTGGAAGTTTTGTTGGGTTTATAAAAGATTTAGATGAACCAATGTCAACTAACATTCGTACATTCGTCAAATTATCGCATAGCTTAACTCCTAAATTAACTATTTCAAGTCCATTCACTCTCAAACCATTACACTCGATAGAATATTCAATTGAATTTAGTTCGTTTTCGCTTTCAAAATAATCAACTTCGGCATCAATCACACGTTTTGATTTTACTCTTTCAACGGTTCTTCTACCATGTCGTCTGCTTTCTTCGTTGTTTCTACTATTTGGTGTTCTCTCTGCATTATTAAATGTGACTCGCATGTTTCTGCTATCATTATTGTATCTTCTTTGATTTCCATTTCCACCATACTTTTCATCAGAAAGTCGCTTACTACACTCGCTTTTTCTATGTCCAGGTTTTTGGCAATAAAAACATTCACCAGAAAATTTTGTTGGAATCTTCAAACGCATAGCATTCATTTTATTTACCAAAATACTTTCATCGTCAACTTTAGTAGTGATGACTTGTAGTCGACTGATTTTTCAAATAAAAACACTAAATCTTTCCATGACTTATCGTTCAACATTTCAATGAAATTTTTCAGATTCTCGGGCACATTTGCGATAAATCTAGCTATCAACAACTTAGACTTTGTACACTCATCCATTAATGGCATAGCTTTCGTCAAAAGTCTTTCAAGTCGATATCTTTCTTCTTCATATCGGGTAAACTGTTATACTGTTTCAACGCTTTCCCCGTCAAACAGTAACGTATGGCTTGCGCTTGGGACTCATCGTTCCATACAAACATCAAGCTTTCATATCCAAATTGATTTAGGAATTCCTCCACATCTTGACTCTCACCGTCAAACATTAAACCGTTTCCATTTCTCTTGAACACCTTAGACCTACCTTACACGTTTTTTTTTTTTGTTTAACACTCAAAGGCCCGGCGGGTTTTTTCGACCCGTTTTGCATATTTTTATTTATATCTTAAACAACAGGTTTTTATTTTAACTTTTTTTTGCTCCTAATGAGTTCAGAATTTTGAAAGGCACAAAATGAATATAAATTTGTCAAAAAAAAAAAAAATTTCTGTAAAAAAAAAATATACATTTAGGACCGAGGCGGATTTTTTCAACCCGTCACAAAATATGTCTGTTTATGCTTTGAAATCATCGGATAATATATATTTTTATGTATTTTTTTTTGTACAATTTCGAATTTTGAAAAAAAAAGAAAAAAAAATTTTTTTTTCAAAATGAGCCGAAGGCAAGCTGCTTTAGAAGCACTTGAAACTTTAAGAAGAGCTGATGATGCTGAATCTGTTTTTTCGGATGATGATAATGACTATGCCGACAATGATGATTTTGATGAAGATTTTGATAATCTTGAGACTTACCGTGAATCTGACGAGGATGATGACTTAGTAGATAAAGACCAATTTGATCTTCATATTGAAGAAATCATCGGCTTGGTTATTGAAAAGTCCAAAGATATAGTTGATTATAATTTCGATAAAACTTCAAAAAATGGTACGATTTCGGTCAGTTTGAAAAATGGTGAGGAATGCTCACTCAGAAAAAAAATTTATTTTAAGGAGTTTCAATGCTTCAAAATTTATGTCTAGAAAAAGATTTCTTCTCTTGCTAAAACACATACGTTTTGATCAAAAATCAAGTCGTTCTCAAAGAGTAATACAAGATAAAATCTGTATGGTTAGGCAGATATGGGATAAATTCATCGAAAACGCTCAAGCTTGTTATAGACCTGAGATGCATCTGACTGTTGATGAGCAATCGCTTCCAAGCAAAAATCGATGTTCATTTATCAAATATATGCCGAACAAGCCAGATAAATTTGGGATCAAGTTTTGGATTTTAAACGATTTTAATACAAAGTTTAAATGGCTATCCATATTTGGGGAAAGATAATGATAAATCTGCAAATAAACTCCAAGGTGAACATGTTGTCGAAAAACTTTTGGAACCTTATAAGAAAAAAGGTCATTGTATTACTGGAGATAATTTTTTCACGTCACTAAATTTGGTTAGTAGCCTCCTAATGAAAAAACCCACTTATGAAGGGACGGTTCGGAAAAACAAAATGGATCTTCCAACGGTAATAAACAAAAAAAGAGATTTATACGATACACTTTTTTATGAGAATTAAAAAGGCTGTACACTCACAATTTATCAGTGTAGAAAAGATAAAAATGTGGCTCTTTTTAGCTCTTTTCATGAAAAGCTTTTAACTATTCCTAATCATGAGGTAAAACTACCAAATGTTATCCAAACATATAATCAAACGAAAGTTGGTGTCGATTTAATTGATAATATGACACGTATTTATTCAGTAAAATGCAAAACCAGACGATGGCCAGTAACAGTATTTTACAATATATTGAATTTAGTTGGAATTAACAGCTGGATTTTGCATAAAAAATGCCATAAGAGCAGAATTGCTCGTCGTTTGTATTTGAGGATGATGGTTGATGAGCTGTTGAAACTGGTAACAGGAATCAAAGAACCGCCTACCCCAATTACTCCGGTTGCATCTAGGAAGCGTTTAGCGAGTACTGACGCATGTTCAACTGCTGCTCCACCAAAGAAAAGATGCCAGATTAGATTATGTAATGAAAATAAATCCAATTTTAGCTGTGATAAATGTAAAAAGCCCACGTGTGGTGCTTGTGTAGCTGACAAACAAGTTATTTGTATTTGTAAAAATTCTTTTAACGAAGGGTTAAGAATATAGTTTAATTTAACATAAAATTTTATTTTTTTTTCCAAAATTAGAATTTTTTACGAAAACTAGAGGTCAGTTGCTTCGTAATAAGACTTAGCTGACCACTAAATATTGATTTAAGTTTCGAAAAATTACTTAAGTGACGGTTTATATTAGATTTTTTCAAAATAAATTAAATTTTATAACAATATTTTATTAATTAATAAACCGGGTTTTTTCGACCCGCTTGGTCCTTAACGGTATAAAAAAAATCGGGCCTTTGAGTGTTAATTAATTACTTAAACTTAACTGTCGTTCTTACAAATTTTAACTTGTATTTTTTTTCAATTAAAAAATAAATTCGATATTCTTAATTTGAGCTCTTTTATTTTGAAACTTTCCTCTCTTTTTTTTGAATACTTTTAGCTTAACTAAACACCGTGTTCTGTCTTTTCTCTTTTTTTTTTTAAAAAACA
>NTPY01000633.1:501548-519032 GCA_002922825.1 Brachionus calyciflorus
TAAACTTTTTTTCTATGAATATTTTATTAGATGAAAATATTTCTGTGAAAAGAAAATTCTTTGATGCATCATCGTTTTAAATTTATCTGCTATTTAAACTTTGATTTTTACGGAAATTTAAGTGCAGTGAATTTTTAAAAAAAGTTGTTTAAGAAAATTTTTAGAGAACCTAGCAGCTGTTTCTAGACTTTTTCAAAACAATCTCTTAAAATTTGTTTACTTAAAACTATAATTTGATCGGTTTAAGCATTTTCGAAACTATGAATCTTAAATTTATGATTAATGGATTTGAACACCCTCGAAAATCAGTCTATTTGGGAATCTATATTTTAAGAGAAAAATTTTTTAGAGAAAATGTTTTATGTATTATGTGATAAATTGATATTTTTATGATTTTAAAGTTTTACTAGAGGCTCCTGATTCATAAAAACTTTTTGAAATTAACATTTTTAGACAAAAATTCACCTCCGAATTTATAAATTTTTAAAAAATCTTCATTTTTTAAAAAATTCTCAAAACTTTTTCTCTGAAATTTTTTTCGTTTTTCTCTAAAATATTTTTTTCAGGAGCGATATAGTCCCGTCTATTTTTTATAAACTTTAAAAAATCACTTTGAAAGGTGGAGAACATTAGTTAAATCAAACTAATTTACGGTACAAAGCTAAAATAAGTTGATAAAAAAAACGAACAGAAACAGAACACTGATCGAACATAAACAAACACTGCTCGAACATTGTTCGAAAACATGTTTGAAAATGTTCGAACACGTCGTTAACTTATTTTAGCTTTGTACTGTAGCATCTAATCAGTTCTGGACAAAAAAGTTCCATGTGAATTTTTCGAAAAAAATTTTTTTCTTTTTTATGTTGGGTGCAGCAAAAATGTTACAAATTGTAGAAATTAAAATTTTAGAAAAATTTTATTGCGCGAAAATAATGAGAAAGAAAATGATGTATTGAAATGAGTGAATAGAATTAAACTTCACAGCCTTCAAAGAAGTTATTTTCAAAAAGATTAAGTTAAAAAATTTTTGTTATGGATTTAGTTCAAGAGTATTTTAATGAGCGTTTTTTTGGTAAAAAGCGATAAATTTATAGTGAAACAGGTTCATTTAGTCCTTTTCTTTTTTGCTTATTAGAACTTAAATAAAATAATTTTATTACCAATTTTAAAGCAATCGATTGCTAAAATTGTCCTAGAAAAAAAGGCAACATTAAGCTTTGCTATCGAAAAAAGGGTTCAATTTGACATATCCTCTAAAAGATTTACGGTGTTTACGTAATGAACGCACATGACTTAAAAAAATGCAATCGAAATTTTTTTTTACTAATGGAGGATCATAAATAACCATAACGATAATTTAAGACTAAAGTTGTTTAATGAATTTCTAATAAGCTTAATTAATTTGGGTTTATTGTTTTTTCATTTTTTAAAAGACTCTTAAGGCGAATACAAAAATTTTTAAAAAAATAAATATAATTTAATTATTTGAAGAGATCAAGTAGTAGTTCATAAAACATTTCATCGTTATGTAGTCCGTGCTAAACGTGGTGGAGTACAAAGTCAACATGATGCTAGTGGTAAACACGCTAAATCAGCTGGTGCCAATATACGTCGTAGTCAAGAAGCAGCCTTTAAAGAAGACATTAAAAGCTTAATAGGCACTGAATGGAAGAATGAAATAAGCCAATGTAAATCCATTTTTATTCGAGTACCACAATACAACCGATCAGTTCTAATCTCAACTGGTCCAAATACAGCTCCATTTGATAAAAACGACCAACGTTTAAGAACAATTCCCTTCATGACTTTCAGACCCACTTTCAACGAGGTTAAAAGAGCCCATAACTTACTCGCCCGAGTCGAACAATTCGATAGCGACTATTTAGAAGTATTGACTAAATTCGAAAAAAAAGTTATAGAGTCTCATAAACAAGACAAAAGTAAACCTAAACCAAAGCCTAAAAAAAATAAATCAAGCCCTAATACATCCAAAAGTGAAGATTTAGACACTAGTATTAAATTTGTAGAAGAACCTTTAAAACCTATTAAAAAACTAGAAAATGATGAATACATACAAAGTTTATCAGGTGATAATTTAAAGTTATTTAACGATATCTACACTAGTTGCATGACTAATAATGTAACTAAGCTTACAGAGTTATTAAATCCAAAATTAGAAGAAGAAAATAATAAAGATTTAGAAGATTATAAACTTAGTATTGAAAAAATAATTAATAAACGTTTGAATAAACAAAATGGTTTTACTTTATTACATTTGTGTAGTCAAATGGGCTTTGGCGAATGTGTTTGGCAATTGTTATTGAATGGAGCTGATCCAACAATAACCGATTTGAGTAAGAATAAAATATTGCCGTATTTTGTATCACAGAATAAATCAATTAGAGATATGTATAGACGTTTTATGCACGATTTTCCCAATCGATACAATTACGAATTGGCTAAGATTAATGATCCGTTGAGTTCGGAGAAGATACAAGAGAAATTGGACAAGGAGAGAGAGAAAAAAAAGCTGAAAAAACAAGCGAAAAAAGAGCGCGATGCTTTAGTAAAAGAAAAATTAAATCAACAAGAAATAGAAGATAATGAAAGAAAGTTATTTTTGTCTTTGAGTGATCAAGAAAAACGCATGTTGGTTGTTGATAGAAATTTTTTAAATTTAATGCCTAAAAATGACAATGATCAATTAGACTCGTTGACTCAAGCTAAATATTCACCGCAAAAAATTCGTATTATCAGTCGATGTTGGTATTGTGGTATTGATATGTCTTCAAGTGTTCCTTTTGAATATTTTGATTATAAATTTTGTTCAACAAAGTGTTTAAAGTCGCATAGACAACAGCAACAAGAATTAAAAAATGCAGCAATAAGACCTAAATTAACTTCTTAATTATTTGTTATATCCAAATTATTTTTTTGTTTTCTTTAAAAATAAAAATATTTATTTAAAATTGTTTATTGTTTTTTCTTTTATTAGTTAGCAAATAAAATACTTGAATAAAAAAGTCTGGTTACAAATCAAAGTTGACCTATTGACAATAGCCATATAAAAATACTCAATGTACTTTATATATTTTTTAGATAATTATTTTAGAAATTTAGAAACACTTTTTACCCCACATCCTCTATGTACTTTATATACTCTATGGTTGTTAAAGAGCAAGGAGTAAAATGTTATGGCTAACCCTAGTTTTAATCGAGACTCGCTTCGCTTCGTCTTGAATAAAATTATGGCTGGATTATGGTTAAATTTCTTTAATAAGATAAAGTTTTTAAAAAATTTTGGCATAAAAATTGCGAAAATATATTGCGAAAAAAAGTCTTGAATCATAGATTATAAAAAGTACATAGAGTATGTGGGGTGAAAAGTCCAAAAACCATAGAGTATATAAAGTACATAGAGGGTGTGGGGTAAAAAGTCTTGAGGCACTTTGTTTTTAATCTTATTTTTGAAATTATTTTCTAAAATAAAGGACTATTATGTATTTTTCTATATCCTTTTGTCTGTTAGTGTCAAAGTTTGTCTAAAGTCAAAAATTCAGAAAAGACAAATTAAAGACTGACTTTCACTTGGATAAATTAGCGACCCCGTTCAAATTTTTACCTGACTATATCTTTGTAACTGACTTTTGACCAAATTTGGCTGAAATTCAGTTACTCAAAAGGTTAAAGTTTTTACGAGACGTCTCTCTTTTTTTAATTTCTTTAACAAGTGTATTAAAAAACTGAAATTAATAATCACACAATAATTTTAAAAACTTCTTTGACTTAAAACTCGTGGGATACACAATAAAAATTAAAATTTAAAAAGTCGTCTTCGAACAAAAAGAAATTAACTTGTACGATTATTTTCCTTTTCTCTTTCTCGACTCCTCTCAGCATTTCCTTTCCTTTCTCAGGAAAAGTTACATTTAAATACGCAAAATTGGCAACAGGTGTAGCAAACTTGCATTATTATGCAAATATTTTTTTTTCAATCCAAAGTCCTTTTAAGTGCTTTTCATAGCGATTTTTGTTAGTCAAAAAATTTGGAAAAAAGAAAATTGACAAAAAACTTTAACACTTATTTCAGAAATGTAATGTTAAATGCTTAATGATTTGTTCAAAATCTTTTAAAATCTCTTCTAATTTTTCCCCTCAAAAAGCTCAATAAAAGCAAAAATACAAAAAGAGAGGTCATTTCCGGAACCCGATATTTTAATTAGCCAGGTTTTGAATGAGTATTTTCATTTTGCTTTTAATTGAGATCTTTTTTTAAAATAGTCGGACATTAGCACGAAATATTATCGAAACCATGGTGAAATAATTTCAAAAGGCGAATTAAAAAATCGATTAGGTCAAACGCTTTTTTTAAATCAATAAAAAATGCGAGCGTGATAGGCTTTTGATCAAGAACATATGTTAGTTTATTAAGGATATAAATTCATGAATAGCTGTTTGACATGTAAAAACCAGTCCTAAAACCATATTGACCTTTAACGAAAATTTTATTAGATTCAAAATAATCTCAAATCTGTTACTAAAAGTTTTCCGAACATTTTAGCTATTGGCGTGATGACCGATTCTGCCTTATAATTATCTATTATAGTTTTATCTCCTTTATTTTTAAAAAGTGGCGTGACAATAGCTATTTTCCAATCCTCTGGAATTTATTTCAATTCCAAGCAACTATTAAATAGTTTTAGAATAATTGAGGAAAATTTTCCGGCATAGTTTTCCAAACTTTAGTATGAATGCCTTTATAATCTGGTGAGCTTGAATTTGAGAGTTCACTTATCTATTTCTTTTGAATCAAAATACTTAAATGAAAAATAAAAATGTCTTAAATTCATTCTTTGAATTTTTTGAAAATATATTTTGAAGATTCATCTTCAGTCGAAAAAGAAGATGATTCAACGTTCGTAAAAAAAAATGTTAAACATCTGTTTCAAATATGTTCGAACAGTGTTCTGTTTCGTGCTTTCATTAACTTATTTTAGTTTTGCTTAATTTTATTCTAATAATAATTCGCTCTTATCTTATTTTATTAACTGAATTAGTTCTTTTTTTCTTAACCAAGTATCTTAAGGTAAAAATAAACCCACAATCAAATTTATTTTTTGTTTATATTGATCATAAAAAATAATTTGATATATTAGCAACAATTTCAACTTAGTCTTTATTTTTCACCTCTTATTTCAAATTATTTAAGAATAAAAAAATTGCAATAATATTTCAAAAAAAAATGTATAATTTGTCAAGTAATTTCAAAATCAAGCATAATTTTCAAATTATTCTTTTACAAAAATGAAAAAAAAATATATCAAAAAATTTATCTTTTCAATGTTTTGTTTATTGCTATCTCTCTTTAAGGATCTGATTATTTAAATTTTAAAAAACAATTTTTATTTTTCATATTCTTACCTTACTAAATGAATATTTTTTGTTTTTTTTAAAGTGATCGCAATTTACATTTAATCGGATTTGCAAAGATTAAAGAAAGCTCTTTTCTCTAATTTTACTTGTCTAGCTGTAGACAAGAAAAAGTAGATAATTAATTATTTGATATGTTATAAACTATAAATTGATATGTGTTTAAAATAGAATATTTTACATTTAAAATGAGCTTTGAATTTAAATATGCCCAAATTGGTCCGACTTATCCAATACCTAATACACAATTATTTCTACCTGGGGATATTGTACAAGTAATTAAAAAATAATTTCACTTTTTTATATATTTAAATTCATTAGAATTTTTTTGAAGATACTTTACAATTTAAATGATGAAGAATCTTTTGTTAAAAATGTAATGATTGAAGCACCAATTTTTGACAAAATTTCAAATATATATTTAACTTTTATAAACATACCCGATCATATTCTTTACCCAGATAATAATTATACAACACTTTTTGTTGCCTTATGTGATTTTACTCAAGGCGAAAGAGGAGATTTAATTTTTAGAAAAGATGATTTGATTGTTAGTGAGAAATCAATTGATTCCAATTGGTTATTTGGTTATAACTTGAATGAGCAATTTAATAGAGGTATATTTCCGATAACTCATGTTAGAAAAGTGTTTCTATTTGATCGAGATGTATCGAAATATGTTAATTTTGATATTAGACCTAGACAAGCTAAAATAGTTAGACAAATTAAAAGTGGTTTAAGAGCTGATATAGGGGATTATATTTTAATAACTGGTCAAATTAATGACTATTTATATTTTGGTGAGAATTTAGATTTGGATAAAAATTTTATTTTGAGAGAATCGTTTGATTTTATTGATCAAAACGAGCCTGTTCTAACTCACACACAACATTATATGTTAAGACAACCCAGTTATTGTTTGGTTAAATTTGATTTTATACCGGAAAATCAATCTGAATTAAAATGTTCAAAAAATGAAAAATTGGAAATAATCGAAGAGATTAATCCTGAGTGGTTGAATTGTAAAAATTTAAATGGAAATATTGGTTTGGTACCAAAGAATTTTGTTTCCATGACAGAAAGTTCTTCGTCTAATGAATCATTTTGTTCATTGCCTTTATACGAAAAATCAAGTAGTCTAATTGAAGCGAATAATATTCGATTTCAAAGTGAATTAAGAAGTCAAAGTCTAACGCCTGATATTATGAAAACATTATATAAAGTTAAAACACCTCCGCCGCGACCGCCTAAGCCACCAAAACATGTTTTTGAACTTTTAAATATTTCGAATCAAGATAAAAAGGACAATTTAGAAGATTCTGCTATAAATGGTAAATATAAAATAAGTTTTAATTTTGGAAAATGAAATTTTTAAAATTTTTAGATAGACTGGTTTTTAAGTCAGTCATATGCTAGATCTCCTAAAACCCTAAGAACCGATTGAATCCGTTTAAGAAATAAATAATTCCCATGTCAACCAAAATGACCCATCAAATTTTATTATTTTTGTATCGGTATTTACCTTTAAGTTATTTAGTAAACCAGGGAAACTGTCAAGTTCATTTCGATTCACTCATTTCAATTCGTTCGGTTTGATATAACTTTTTTATTTTTCAATTTTTCTTTAGCTTTAAATTTACACAAAAATGGTGATATGGACATCGCTTGAAAATGTCCAATTAAAATATTAAAATAAATATAAACATTATAAAACTTGATACAGTACAAATTAAAACTAACTTGCACGATTGTTTTCCTTTCCTTTTTGGAAAAATTTCAAAAGAATACGTTATAAGTTATTAGTTTTTATTGATTTTTTTCTTCAGAGGAAGAGGAGTAACTTTGGTTCAAAAAAATTAAATTTTTCTTTTTTTTCTAAACATCCTTCCTTCATAAGACAGACTTTTTTTCACTAAAGAAAGTTTTTAAAATGTAACGTCAATCGTAACCAAAGTGTAACACTTAGCAAACTTAAAATCTAGGTTTATTTTAAAGTTCGTGTTAATTCTGTAATTAAAAATAAAATCAATTTTAAAGATTATTTTTTTTAATTTAAAAAAAAGTCTTTAATTGTTTATTTTTTCAAATTTGGCACTGTGAATCCACATAGTCATAAAACAAATGGCTTGAATTTGGTTTAGAAACATGTGATTAGCTAAAATATTAATTCTCTTCTCGTAAATTAATTGATCTCCATAAACCCTTCAGTTTCGAATTTAACGTTTTAAAAATATTTTTAAAGTCAACTAACGTTATTTATCATTGAAACTTTAAACTAACATAATTTTTGAACTAATAATTATTAAAAACATAAGAAAAAGCTTTAAAATAAAAACCATATTTTGAAGGGGCTATGGGTAGCAGGTTTCGAATATTCCAACATTTTTCGCTCCATTTTATAGGAATCTATTCGAATATTTTGAAAAAATTGATTCTTGAATTTTTTACCTCGGGATCCCCGTATCCTTCATTTGCTGAAATTTTTTCTAATATTGAATATATAAATTTTAAAAACTACTTCTTAGTTTAAAATTAAAATAAAATTTTTCCAATTTAAGATTTGTTATTTGACTTTTTGAGTTTAAAAGCACCACTAAGTGCGGCCATTGGTAATGATTCAATCTCAAATACAGAACTACAAACAGAAGAGAATAAAAAAAGCAAAAGAGAAAAGAAACTAATCGAGAGATATCATGTTCTAAATGAGCTTATTGAAACAGAAAAAAATTACTACAGAGAACTACAACTTTGCTACGATTGTTTTATGAAAGAAAACGAATCACTGAATCCCATTGAATTTAATAAATCATCTATGTTCGATAAATTAATACCAATTTTAAATTTTACCAAAAATTTCATCGAATCTTTTGAAACACAACTTATAATCAATGAAAATGATTATTTAAAATGTAAATTTTCAACATGTTTTACAAGTAATTTAGTCCAAATGAAAAATATTTATTCTCAATATTCTCGTAGTCATGAAGAAATAGTCATTACTTTAAAAAAAGTATTGAAAAAAAAAAATTTTTTTTAAATTTAAAAAATAATTTTTTTTTATAAGTATGAACAAAATCCTGAAATAAAAGAATTTATTAAGAATCGAATCAATTCGATTAAGGATCAATTATTAGCAGCTGATTTAGCAGCTATTTTAATCAAGCCTGTACAAAGAATTTTTAAATATCCACTTTTTATAAACCGAATTTTAGATGTAATAAAAAAATTTTTTTGAAAAAATTAAAAATTTTTAATTTTTTTTGTTAAGAGTATGGACGATTTTGATGATGAGTATCAAGACGTTGTTGAGCTTAAAAAACAAATGTCCGAATTACTTGAACATATAAACGAAAAAAAACGTGGACATGATTTGACAGCTAAATATTTGAATAAACCAAATTTAGCCGATGGATTACAAAGTCAAGTATCTATTTCAAAAAAAGTCAAGACTATTAAAAAACTTACCGAACGCATATCGCTACAATTAACTAATGGCTTGGGATGGACTAATCATAAAGTGGTTGATGAGA
This sequence comes from Brachionus calyciflorus, assembly GCA_002922825.1. Classification (NCBI taxonomy): domain Eukaryota; kingdom Metazoa; phylum Rotifera; class Eurotatoria; order Ploima; family Brachionidae; genus Brachionus; species Brachionus calyciflorus. Next base: position 510,512 of record NTPY01000633.1, read on the forward strand.
ATTTTAACAAGATTGAAAAGAATTACAAAACTGTTGAAATTATACTACGCAATCATTACAATAATTTGAATTCTTATCTATCGTGTCTAAGGGTAAGCAAGAATTTTTTTGCCATTTAAAAATATTTTTGATACATTAATTTCGAATGAATATAAAAGTTTAAAGATATTTTGTCTCCCTATTTAACACAATCGAAAAAATTAGGACAAAAATTTATTTCCTTAAAAACAAAAAAAAAATAAATTAAAAATTTTTTTACCCAGAAATAAAAAAACTTTTCATCTCAAGAATTTTTTTTAGGATAACCTGAACTAATATAAACCGTTACAGTAAGGCCTCGATTTTAATAACGCTGATTATGTTAACGCTCGAATAATGGTTTAACAAAAAAAATAATATCGACTGTATAGGCCTTACTGTACCGATTTTTATTGGTTCTGGTTTAACAAAAAAATTTTTAAAGTGAAAATTTTTTAATTTCTAGGTAAAAAAAAAGCTTGTATTCTATTGTTTTTTAGGGAAGAAATTTTTGTGCCAAAAAGTTTCTTTCCGTTTTTGTGACGTTCAGTTTCAATTTGTGTTGAAAAGTTTTTTGATTGTGCTTAAATAACAGACCCAAACAAAAATTGTGTCACCAATACAAAGCTAAAATAAGTTTACGGCGAACATTTTCAAACATGTTTTGGAACAAATTTCGAGCAGTGTTTGTTTCTGTTCGTGTTTTCGTTAACTTATTTCAGCTTTGTACCGTATAAGAAAATATTTAATAAAAAATCTAAACCCCTAATTTAATACTCTAAACACTTGATAAATATCATCATCATCGGCCAGGCTTTTTTGGCTTGGTAATCAAACTGCTCCAACTTCCTTTATCAATAGCATACTTGGTTATTTCAGACGGTGTTAGCTTCTCTTGATTACCTCGTTAAAAATTGACTGACCCTAAAATCCAGACACGAACACACGGACCAATAAACAAAAAATTTTGAATAAAAAATTCTTATTACCGTATCCTCTTACCTAGGACTCTAAGAAAAATGGTTGAAGTCAAGTTCTTTTCTATTAGAAGACATTGCATCGATTAAATGTTAAAACAATTTTTTGAATTTTTTTAAGAAAAAAATTTGAATTCAGCCTTTTTTTTATTTGTACACTCCAATGTTCGACTTTTTTCTTTTAAAAATTTTACCTTTGTTCCAAAAAAATTAAAAAAAAAAAATATGGAGCAAAATTCGAAATTACAAAAGTCTAAATTTTAGGTTTTTTCCAATTTTGGATTGTTTTCTAAGACTAAAAATGAAACAAAAAAAAATAAACATTGAATAAAAATCCGTGTCCTTATTTTAGACATAGCTATTTCTTGTCCGGATTTTAGATGGGTGGAAATCCGGCTGCCCGGGTCCTTAAAAATCTAGAAATTTTTATCTAGGGCTGTTGGTCTACCAATTTTGTTTATTTCGCGTACTTTTGATTAATACAGTGCATAAATATTTACTGACTCTTCTGGAGGCATTTTCAAACAGTTTCCAATGAACTTCAATCGCCTTTTCCTTAGTTCTTCGATGATTGGTCTTTGATTTGCAATTTTATAAGTTTTTTCATTTGTTAATTGTGCCTCTAAGCTTTTCAAACGCCGTCCATTTACCATGATACAAATCTGAAACTAATCGTACACACGATTTTATTATTGCAATAGAATCTTTGGTCTTATGGCTACAAATAAAAGAGGTGGTTCACTTTTAAGATTGTACCAGTACGACCATCGAGTGATTACCATATATCATGTAAAAATAGCATTATTTTTTTGTTTTGAGGTAGTCTATTTTCGACTTAAAACATACCCGACCTTACGACTAAACTTTACTTTTTTCCCGGAACTTTTAGGAAGAAAGATAAGCGTGAGTCAACTCTAATGAGTCTTTTGAAAATATTAGAAATTAGCTTCCCAAAATCCTTTAAAAACCAATTCATATTTAAAAAAAATTAATTTTTCTAACTCTAATTAGAATATATTGGACTGTGAAAAAGACTGGTATAATGATATTTTAACTCTAGCAGAAGATGAATTTGACAAATATTATAAACTAGATTTGTCGGCAAATCATCGTAGAAGTAAACAATTTCAAGAATATGCTGATAAAATGATGAAACAAGTATTAATGCCAGTAAAGAGCCTAATAAATAATTTAAATGGTCCGAATAAATTAATAAGCAAGCGAAATGATAAATTACTCGATTATGAAAATGCTCTTGACGATGAAAACAAAAATCAAAAAGAAGTACTAATTTTTTTTTTTAAATTTTAGAATAAAAAATTTTTTTTAAATATTTTAAAAAAAGACAAAATTATCAAGAACAAAAAAAGACTACGAGGCTTTAAATAATCAACTTATCGAAGAACTTCCAATATTTACTCAAATTTCAACAATTGTTTTGTTAAAAACATTTCAAATTTTTTCACTACTTACAAATAATTTTATAAATTTAATCAATCAAAGTTTAAAAAATGACGTAGAAACGACAAATATTGATCTATCGATTAATTATTGTCGTACTACATTGACTTTAAGATATCATCAATTGAATAATGTATTCAACAGACAAACACTACTGGAGCCAAATTTTGATACAATTTCCAATTTTGATTCTATTCCTTTATCACAAAGTGAACAAGAGAGACAAAATGTCCTAGAAAAATATCCAATTGATAAAATTTACATAGTTACTCAAAAATATGTAGCCAATTTAGCACTGTGTCAATTAAATCAAAATATAAATGATTTAGTTGGTTTAAAAAAGCCATATAATCCGAATGGTGATTCGAATATATGGTTTGTTTATAATGGTAAGACAGAGGGCTTTGTGCCTTCGATTGTTTTGGAACCTTATCAAAAATACTATAATCAAAATAATCTTATTTGTTTCGATGATGAAAATGCTCAAGAAAGTTTTACAAGTGTCCAAGAGGAAAGGTATTGTCTAGCTAAATATTCATTAAAAGCGAATACGCCAAATATGATTGATTTATTTGAGGGAAATATTTATAGGATATTGGAACAAAGTGATCAAAGAGGCAATTCAGATTGGTGGTTGATTGAATCAAATGAACATGGAATTGGATATGCACCGAAAAATTATTTGCAAATTATTAAATAATATTTGAAATTTTTTTTTAAATTAATTTATTTTTTATTACAAGTAAAAAATTCTTTTTTAATTAATAAATAAATTCAAATGCCTAAAAAGGTTCTTGTTTTTTGTCAATTTTATAAATGAATAAAAAATAAACTTTTTCAAAAATTTAGATTGCTTACAATCTCTAAAAATGTCCTCTTATAAGAAGATAATTCAAATAGGATATTTTGATTTGTTTAAAACTTGCTTATAAGCTGTTTAAGTTAAAAATTAAATTGTTATACGGAATTTTTTAAAGTTTGAAAATTTCTTAAAAAAATTAACAACGAATTTTGTAAGAAATTAATCAAAAATTAGAGAATCTTCCATTCAGAGTAATATTTTATTTGATATAAAAAAAAATTCAAGAAAGAAAAAACCATTCAAAAGAAAAAAAATTAAATCTTAAATTAATTTTATAAACATTTTCTGCTTAGATTTTTAATAAAAGATGTTTTTGAATGTTTGTGTCGTTTTTGTTTCGAAATTGCTTTGAATCCGTTTGCACAACGTGTAGACATTGTTGTTCATGTTTTTGTTAACTTTGTTTTGGATTGTACTGCTAATAAAATAAATAAATTGAGGGAGATAGCTCAGTTGGTATCGTCATGGGCGTCCAAGCAGTAGGTCGAGAGAACACTTAACTAACCCAGCTTGTGGCCATCGAAACGCTACTTTAATTTACTTTAATTTTATATTTTACTTCTCCAAATTTACAGGTTAATTCTATACAATAAATAAATAAATAAAAAATTAATTAATTAATTATTAGAATGTGACAGTGCAATAAATTTGTACATCAAACAGTAGTAAATTTATATGACTTTTGTAAAACTACTTATAATAAATAATCGCTTGTTATAAACTTAATTGAGGAGACATGCAAAATGGAAGTTATTATAACCGGAAACTACTGTATAGATATGACAATTCATTACAAAAGTTAGCTTTTAATCTGGAAAATTTGATTCATAATTATTTGAATAAATAATATTAGAATTTTTATTCAGACAGTTTCGAATATAGTCATTTAATGGAGGAATAAAATTTAAAGAAACTAAAATTTATGATTTGGGGCACTATAGAAATATTTTAATTCTTATGAAAAATTGCTTTAGCTGCATCGTTCCCATCTTTCCTTTCTTCCAAAATTCAGGCATGTTTAAATTTTTAAGGATTTTATTGAACAATTCAAATTACGAAGTAGTCTTTAAATTTATAAAAAAACATTTTATCAGATAATTGAAGATTCGGAAATTTTGAGGTCGGGATTAACGAGGTTTTACCTTAATATCATTAAAAAAAAGATCAAACAGAAATCTGTTTTTTATTTTAATTTTTATATTTTCTAAATGCGTTTAATTCTCGAAAGAATGCATACTTATTGTAAAAATAATTTGATTGAGCCCTTGTCTTTAACGGAAAAAAGTCCATTTTATTCTCCTTATCAGTCAAATTCAGGATAAATTTTTACATAATTTTTTTGCTAAAGGACATGAAAAAAAGTCCATATTCAGATAGAGCATAGAAAATTGAGTGAGAGATAAAAAAAAAGTTGGAAAATATTGGGGATGCGCTTTTCTAATCAATAAAAAATTATCAAAAAATTCGATTTGTAGCAGAAAAAATGATAAAGGTCGAATAAATTTTATTGAATTTCACATACAAATTTAATAAAGGGGAAAGGTTTACAATTAATCAACAAAGTGAAGTCATAAAATTTTCTTCGTCTACGATCTTTTAACAAGTTTGCATTGACAAGGATGCCATTAACAATAAAATGTAGGATCAAACTTCATAAAAAATCTCGAGTAAAATTTGAGAGAAGGCTGTTTTAAGAACATTTGAGCTTGTTCAGGTTTGAAAAAATCCAAATTAATCATACTTTTTTACATTTGAAAAAAATTGTTATGTTTTTAAACATTTTTTTCAGTAAATAAAATTGCTTAATTAAATGGAAAATAGACTATTATAATAATAAACACTTTACTTTCTAAGAGTATGCCAAAAATTTTTTTACCAAAATATTTCTAAAAAAATATGTTTATTTTACCTTAGAAAAAAAAAGTACCTTACAAAATAACGATAGGAAAGAAAAAAAGTTTAACTTGATTTTGAAATCATACTTTAAATGCTTGAGGACATATTACGAAACTTTAATTTACTTCTTCTGATTTTTGAAAATAAAATTAAACATGTACAAAAGTTCTAAAAGTTAAAATAAAATTTAAAATTTCAAAATTTTTTAAAATGAAATTTAATCATCCATCCGGTCATAAAGACACAGAAGAAGATTATTTTTCTGGTCGAGAAGACTCACAAGCAGAAGAAGGTTCCTGAGAACATTTTTTCGATTTTTTTAAATAGTCAATTAATTTCTTCTAAATTAAGCTGATGATTCAGATAATGAGGGCGATCAAGCTGAAGAAGCCGAGGAATTTGATGAAAATAAGAAGAAAAAAAAAGAAAAAATAAGAACAGTAGTGCGTAAGCCACAACCAAAATTAGATCCGACTAGACTCTGTGGTCCTAGAGGACTCAAAGGTCTCATGGAAAATTTCGAAAAATTCAAGCCAAAAGGAGACGGAAATGAAGTCATTATTTTTTCTAAATAAAAGCATAAAATTATCAAGTTTAATTTTTTTAATTTTTTAGTTTAAAGATTTGGATATCATAATGGGTAAATATGAATACTGGGCACATCGATTATTTCCTAAAATGAAATTCTCTGATGTTATTGAAAGACTTGAAAAATTAGGCGAGAAAAGAGAAGTCAAAGTGAATAAGATTTAAATTTCCTATTAAAATTTAAGACTAAATTAAATTTTTTTTAGAGTCAATTATATAACATTAGACTGGGTCAAAAAGACCCGGAAACAAATTTAAATGAGGAAGACGCGACTTTACAGGATGAAGAAATAACTTCTAGAGTAATGAACATGATGGCTAATTTGAATGAATCAGATGAAGAAACAACCACTCAACCAAGGATTAATACAATTATGGATGACGATGATGACGATGAAGATAATGAGCTAATTAGTCAACTTTTAAGCACGAACCAAATTTAAAAACTTTATTTTAAAAAAAAATTGTACTTCAAAATTAGTTGTATAACATTTTTTTTCTATATTTCAATAAAATCGTAAGACTTTTGAATTGTTAATGGAATCTTAGAATTTAGGTCTGTATATGAGAAAAAAATGTATTTTACGAAACGACTAAGACTTGAAAAAAAAATATTTTTTTTTTTTTATTGAAGTTGTTATTGTTTGGTATGTAGCTCTAGTAATTAAAAATTAATATCAAAAACCAAGTAACAGAAAAATAGCTGATTTTCAGGCGAAAGAAAAAAATCGAAAATCAAAAAAAACAAAATTCAATGTAAATAAATTTCACTATGACGATTCATCAAAAGTAGGAAAAAACAAAAATAAACAATTGAGATTTTTCGAGAGTATTTAAGTAAAGGTAAAAAAATTACTGGAACGAATTAAAAAAATAAAAAATTTTTATTAAGCAAAAAAAATATTTTTTGGGATATTAGAATAATAAAAAAATGGCTCAAGTCGATTTAATGAACAGAGACCCACAAAATATGAACAATTACATCCAAGTTGAGTTCGATGATGTTTTAGCCGAGCCAACTGGTACCCATTCAATTGATTGTGTCTGGAGAAATTCCCATAAATGCTTCACTTGTGGTAAAAACTTGTGCTACAAAATCTTGACTATCCTTACTGGTATCTTCGTTGCCTTGGGTTGGGGTTGCACATTCGCCTGTGTTTCATACAGTGTTATTTGGTGTATTGCTCCATGTATGAGATTATTACACGTCTGTTTGAATCCAACCAAGAGAATCTTATCCATTTGCTTATCAAGTAATTTTAAAAAATTAAAAAAAATTTAATTTTTTTTATAATTTTTTCTTAATTAGGCTGCGTTGGTCCATGTATGGAGACATATGGTTTAATCTTCTCTAGAATCCATGTCACAAATTCACAAGGTGAACCACCAAAACCAATTGATCACATGGTTGGTGCTGAGTCTGGAAAAGTCAAAAATTTCAAATAGACTAAATCAAGAAAAACTTTTTTTAATTAGATAAATTCATTTTGATCAATTTTGAGCTTATCATTGAATGATAAATGATTGATTATTGAACTTAATGAATCTTTTTAATTAAAGTCTCTTATTTTTTTTACTTTAAAATAAAAATGTTCACAAATTTTTCTTAATTCTAAACAATTGATTGATGCTCTGCTCTCTAAATTAACAAAAAATTAACAGGGGCTGTATAAAAAAATAATTGGACTACTCTTACAACAGCAGGTCGGCTTAAAAAATATAGAGAAAAATACAAACTAAATGTTTTAATCGATAACAAAGAAATTCCGATCGAACCATAGTCTACTTTCTAAGAGTAAAACTTGACCCAAAAATAAATTTTAAAACTCACATAAAAACAGAAGAAAAAAATTATTCCAAAAGTTAACCTCTTAAGGCGAATTAAGAATTTTAAATGAGCCAACTCACTAACACTCAATATTAATTGATGGTACACACATCGCTAATGTTCAAGGCTTTGAATACCTAGGTCTTCCAATAGGAAATAATAATTTTATAATGGAGTTTATCGAAGAAAAGTGGAAAAAAGTTGAAAGAAGTATGTATTCTCTTTATGGTCTTGGTTGCAAACCATCAGTGATGAACCCTAATTTAGTAGGATTTTTATACAAACAGTACTGTCAATCAATTTTTAGACACATTTTAGACAATATTTATATTCCTAATAGTATACTTAAGGAACTAGACACTCGACAAAATATCCTTATTAAACGAATGATTGGCTTGAAAAAATTTACTCATATTACTCCACTTAATGAAGCACTTAAGTTGGAATCAGTTAGTCAAATTTATTACAAACATAAAGTCTTCTTTCTAGAGCAATTATTAAGAAATCAAAGTTGTAAAGATGTGTTATTTTATATAAGAGGAAAACAAATGCAGTTTAACAAAAAGAACACGTCGTTTTGTGTACAATTGAAATCTCTAGAAAACCGTTTATTCATTAATTGCTTTGATTACGAACCAAAATTGATAAAAGCCTTAATTGAATTTAGTTTTAAAAATCCTAATCGTGGTTTAGTTGACTCAGTAAGATTTGTTGTAAATAAATTAGCTCAAAAATTAGAAGAAAGAGATGATGTCCTACTATGGTACAGAATACTTAATGATCTTTTAAAATTTGTATATTAGACTAATGAAAATAAATAAATTTCTTATATTTTTTTGTAATTAATAATTTTTTTAAATTTTTTATCGTAACTCAATTTTTTTTTTTTTT
>NTPY01000633.1:528554-541587 GCA_002922825.1 Brachionus calyciflorus
ACTCCACAATCAATATTACCTGTTTGCTTTGGTATGATGATTTTTTTTATCAATAAATACGAATTTTCTAAGAAAATTATTATTTTTTTAAAAAATACCTGTATAGACCGACTTGATAAAACCAGTTTTATGACCGTCTTGAAAAGGAATCCTGTTTCAAGTTTCCTGTTTAAGAAAAGGCTTCGAAAATAAATAATCATTTATAAAATTGCACTTTATAAATTTTTTTTAAAAAACAGTTTGATTTATATATTGATATCTGTTCTTAGCAATTGAAACTAGCTCTACTTTAAGGAACTTTTACCATTTTATTAAAAGAATAATGGATTTTGTGTATGTTGCCCAAGAGAATTAAAGTAGACTATTCAATTAACTAAACTTATTTTTTCAATTATTTCCTCATCAACGTTTTATCGGATATTAATAAAAATTTCATATCAGGATATAGAAAGGAAAAAATAAACTCTTTAAAAAATTTATTTAAATTTTTAATGTTATTTACATTAAAATGTCAATGTAATAAATAATGTCTTGCTAAAAAAATGTAAAGTAAAACTTCAGAGATTGAAAAATAAATATTTAAATTCATGAAAAAAAATATTATTGCTATTGAAGAGCTTCGGGCTACATAAACTCAAAGCCGAAATTTGCCAAAAAAAAATTGACTTTGGTTTAAATAATAATTTCGTCAGTTTTATGCACTCTACATTTGAATTAATATGTTTTGGTCAACGAATTTTAATACTGCATAATAAAAAACTTGCCAAGGAAAAAATTTTTTTTGGAGTATGATACGGTTACGCTTTTAATTCGCGAGATATGCAGTATTATATTATTACCGTATAAGCTTGCAAAGAGGCACAGCAGTGCCTCATCCTATCAAAACAATGTTTAAAAATTCAAAAATTAAAGCTCAAATCTTGCGGTGATATCACCTGATAACTCCGAAAATTCGGCAAAATACGACACAATAAATTTATAAATATGCGCTTCAAAAAAAATTAGAAATGAAAATTAATTCGGTAATATGTAAACTTTTAATAAATAAAAATACGAATTAGGTGCATGAGCTTGTAGTCAATTTTAAAATTTTTTAAATTAATTTTCAAATTTTTTTGTTTAAAAATTAAAATTATCAATTTATCACTTTAAGCGACTTTTTTTTTTAAATATTGAATTTTTACTCCAGATGTCATTATAATCTATGCGATGGCTAAAATAATTGCGCTTTTTTCCGTCGAAAAACCTTGAGCCCGTTTCTAGTGAGAGAGCTATCAAAATCAATTAAAAATTCGATTTTAAATATAAATAGTTGTAAATTTTTTGCAGAAAAATTTATTTTTCAATTAATTTTAAAGATTTAATTTTTAAAATTTTCTTAAAATTTATAAAATATCTGAATATTTACATCTATGTTAAGAATTTTCCAAAAGGCAATCACTGGTAATAATTGTTTTTTAGTTTTCTTGACTTTGAAAAAAATTCAAAAATTTTTAAAAAAATTCTGATGTATCCTCTATCATCAAAAAAACTTTGATGTCAAAATATTGTGGATTCTTCTGAATTTTCATGTTTTTTCAATCAGTCGCATTTCTAATCATATTTACATAGTCTTTTTTTTCTTTAGATCTTATAAAATCATCTTCTCCTATTTCACTTCCTCCTTTAACTATTTGTCGATGACGGACATGGAGCTTTGGAAGAATCTGAATACAAATTTGTCACTTTGGTCGCTTGCGTTTTATATGACTCGCTAATATCAACTTAGTCAATTTGTTTCTTTTTCAATATGGTAAGTTGTAAAAACTATCATACCCATGTTTTAGGTCCGTGCACAAAAAAAAGAGATTAAAAATCAAGAAAAAAAAATTACCAATCGATAGAGAATAATCGATTTTACTTAGTTGCATATTTTTTTGATACAAAAAATTAAACCGAAAAAAGAAACAGCTTTTTTTGAATTTTGTAAAAAATCTATTTTTTTAAATTAGTCAAACGTTTGACTTTTGAAAATTTGAAAAATTATTCAAAGACAATTAAGTTAAAATTTAAATATTTTTTTTTTCATCATACTTTTAAAGAGTTCTTGTGGTTAAGTTGGTGAGTCACTCGTCTTCGAGATGCATGAGTCCGGGATCGATCCCGTTTGCTGTCAAATATTTTTAAAAAATTTTCAAAAAAAAAATTTTAAAACATATGCATAGACAACATCCAACTCAACAAGCTCTTTAAAAATTATGTAGATAATTTTAATGCATAAGTATAAAAAATTACATAACTAACTTTAAAAATTTCTTTAAAAAAGCATTAATAAGTTTAAAAAAAAATTCAACGACAGCAAGACTCGAACCTCAAACTTCAAAACATCATCCGCGCAGTGAGCAAAGACGTTAAGATAAAAAAACAATAAACTGGTTCGATAGTTTTTAAAACTTACCATATTTCAAATTCAATTTTTTTTCACGATCTATGATATTTACAAAATTTTTTTTTACCGGCAGAAAATAGTAAAAAAAATTTTTTTTTTTTTAGTACGGTACTGGTACGCTGTTATTTAGATTTTTTTTTAATCAAAATATTTTTAAAGTTGTCCTTTTTCTGCATTAAAAAAAGTGCAAATAAAAATAAAAACGAAACAACAACAAAAAAAATAATGTCGTTTCCATGGCAACACAATAACCCTTAGTCAAGGTAATGTTTCAAAAGAGAATCTTTTTTTCTAATTTTTTATTTTTTGACCAGTTAATATTCAATTTTGATTTTGGAATAGAATAAAATGAAAATAGATCTTGATGTAATTCATTCAAGCACAATTAAAAGAAAAAAAACTTCACCAAAACTAGCATGGATCGGAAATGTAAAACAAAAAAAAAAAATTTTTTTTTCAAACCGAATATTTAGTAACTATTATTTTATTTAAAGGAAAAAGAAAATATATGTGTTTTGGATAGTCAAAAAATAACTGAAATCGATCCGAATAATGGTCGTTTGAGAGCTAAAAAATCAAGGATAAAATCTTATTTTAAGTCTATAGTCTGTTATTCAATTTCGGATAATGGACTCTATTTTGTATGTATTTTACAAAACGGTGATTTAATCATTTGGAATAAGGACATAGATACTTTAAAAACTATTTCGGGTCTACCTGAATTTTCACTTAAACTAGGAAATCATAAACCTAATGTCTACATGAGTAATGACATGAAAAAAATTGTTTTAATTACAAGTAGAAATAAAATATTTGTATGGGAGTGTGACGACAATGGTAATACTAGTGGTAATTGGTCAGATATTGTTGCATCGAAAGATATTAAGACTGTAGAAGATAGCAAAGAATTAGTAGTTCATGTTAAATTTAATCAAAATGAGGTACCTTTTTTTCAACAAAAAAAAAATTTTAAATTAAACTTTTTTTTTTCAATATTTTAAATTAAAGATTGAAGGTACAACTGCCACTTGTTGTTTTATGTTTAATTATGAAAATCAAATTGTTCTTAATGTATTAAGAATAAAATGGCATAATCAATTCTCAAATTCATTGTATGATTTAAAATTTATTTATTTAAATAAAAAAGAATTTAGTTTTTAATTTTTTAAAGTGAGTGTCGATTTGATACAATTTGGCTGACTCATTATTTGACATTAAATCAAACAAAAGAGGATAATACGATTAGTGAATCTGTAGAAAAGGACAAAAGTCGACTAAAGTGTTTATATACTAGAGGTGCTTATGTAATTCGAATATCGCATAGTTCGAATTTATTAGCAATTGCTATAAATCAAAAAAGTGTTAAAAATAGTATGGTTAAATTTATGTCGATTTCGACTGGTCATTCGAGAGAAATTAATTTAAGAAATTATGGTTTGAACCAAAATGCACAAGGAAGGTAATTTGAAAAAAAAAATTGCCATTTTTCGAAAAAGAAAGTTTAATGGTTTTTATTTAAAAAAAAAGAAAATATTGGGTTCAAGAGCTTTGTTGGACTTATGATGATTTATATCTGGTTGGTATAACAAAGCATGGTGCTATTTTTTTAGCCTCACGATTAGGTCAATTATTATTTATTCATGCAGTTGGTAAAGAAATAGATATGGGACCAGCTCTTTTTCTTACTATTCATCCCTTAATTATAACTAGGTGAGTTTTTTCGATTATTTGAGTTTTATGTGACCAAAAAAAACTTGGTATTACTGGTCACCCCTAAAAAATACCTGGTCACCTAAATTTAAAACTGTTCATCAAAAAAAGTGGGTAAAAAAAAAACCTATTTATTTGGAATATGTGTTTAATTTTACGAGGGAGATCGAGGCAAAATCACATAAAAATTATTAATTATAACAATATTATTTTAAGGTGTCTTTTCACTTTAGAACATTCTCATCTCAGAGAATTTCAAAATATAAGAAACAAAATATCTTACAAAAAAAAGTCACATGAAAAAGTGAATCTTTTTTCAAAAAAAGCATACAAAAAAAAAAAAAATTTAATTCCCATTTTATTATATGCTACTGTTAAAGGTTGTCATTTTCACTATAGTGAATGCATTTCCAATTGCGCCATGGAACTGTAATAAAAAAATAGGACCTCGGACAAATAATTTTTTTGAAGATTTTCATTCAAGGTTTAATAAAGCAATTGGAAGTCCAAATATTTTTAAATTAATAAGTTTGTTTCAAAAGTATGAGTCTTCAGAAATTTACAGAACTTATTCTATAAATTGCTACACCCAGAAATATAGGTGTCCAAAAACTCTGCATCTTTGCTAAATTTGCACGCCACTGGAAGATGTTCTAAATCCAATCTGCGACATTTTTGGAGGCTTATATTTCTGGGTGTAGCAAAATTGTTAAACTTTGTAGCAATTTACAGAATAAGTTTATCATCTTCCGTTCAAAAGATATTTGAATTTACTTGAATTGAAATGACCGAATTGAAATTTACTGTACAGACCCTGCTCTTAAGCTGTTTAAGACATTGGCCATGGGATATTTAAGACCTTCTTTCAGATTTGTTTAAAAACTTTTCAACTTATGTCTTAAATGGACTGTACTAAAAAATGCTGATTGTTTATGATTTGAGACAATATGCTAATAATTTTAGTTTTTGTAAAATACAAGATCATATGATAAAATAACTTAAGTGACTCTAATTTTAAGGTTAAATTTCGTAAATTTTCGACTTTTTACAGTAGATTTGCACAAAATATTGGTTACTTATTATAAAAAAGCGGTCATTTGATAATATTTTTTACAGAAATTAACGTAATATAAAAAAGTAAAAACCCGGTCAAAAAACGACAAGTTTTTTCAAAGAATGTCGACAAGTTATTTTTAGGCGACTTCCTATTGAAAAATAATTTTCACAAAGAGATAAATTTTCAAAAATTTTAAGGGAATACTCGAATACAAGTTTAAAAAATGACGATATCTCAATAAATTCAACATTAGACAATGACAAAAATCAAAAGCAAATATTTTCAATAACAGCTCATTCACATTTGCCAATATTACTTTGCTCCGATGGATTTCTAATGTGTATTCTAAAAATTCAAACAGCTTTTTCCACACAAACAAGACTAATACGTGAACTAGTTCACGAATCAATTGACCTTTTAAACTCAATATCGGAAAAAAATACCAAAAACAATTCGTACATAATAAACTTAGAGAATCAGAGAATACAAAAAACATCATCCGAATCAAATATACCCGATTGGGGTCTAAAAACAACGGATCAAATGAATCCATCGGATAAAGATACTGACAGTGGAGTAGACTCTAATAACGAACCGAAAACTAAAAATCGTTCGAATAGTTTAACTAATCAAAAAATAGCTGAAGGAAAAATAATATTTAGTTTTTTGCCTCAGGTCCTACCCCTATCCCTTGAGACTTTCGATAATAATTCCTTAATAAATCGCATGGAATTATCAATAGAATATTTAATATCAAGTTGGTCGCTAATAGTAAGCTCTTCTTATAATGAAATATTTCAAAATTTATATGAATATGATAAAATAGCCAAGGCTATTGAACATACCGTAACACACTTTACCTACTTATTCATGTCTTTAAATGAACTTGATTTTAATAATTCTCAAATTTTTGGCAAAAATTTTCAACATAATGAAAATTTCAAATCGGAAATAATATACGAAATTTTTTTTTCGTTTATTAAGACGTTAAAATTTGATGTCACAAAGTCTCATGTGTTCAACTATGTTTCAAAATTAGTTGAAAAATTCACTCAATCATTAATTAAATACGACACGAATGAACCCAAAGGACCAAGGCTTAATTTTTTGACAACAATTTTTAACTTTTTAAATTGTATTGAAAATTTGCTTAGATTAATTTATAATTTTGAACAAAATGAATTGTTTTGTGTTCAAACGGACCCAATACAATGTAGTAAGACATTGGACTATTTGAAAGAGACGAATAATTTTAAGCCTAATGTCCTAATGGAAAATGAAACGAGTGAAAATTCTCATGTAATCGAAACAGATTCATTGGAAAAGTCCAATCAAAATAAAACAAGTTTAATTTTGGTTAAAACTAATCATAAAAAAGACTATGAATTCATTGATTTATTAATGGTTAAATGTTGGCAAAATTTACTACACTATACTTACAAATATAAACGAACCCTACAATCCATAAACTCACTAAAAGAAAATCCATTAAACGATTTAGATTTATTAATCTTACACTTAGAGAGACATTTACATAAAGTAATAAATTTTAAAAATTTAAATGGAATAACTGCAAGTTTAAAAATAAATTCTATACCAATTCGCAAAGCCTCAAGTGGTTTTAAAATAAACAAAGCTGATTTAATTTATTTAAATCTAGGAAATTTAAATGCAGCTATTGAATTTTGGTTGATACAATTGAATAAAACAAGCGAAAAAGAATCAATTATCATTTTACACAAAATTTTCTATTCATGTTTGTCAAATTATGAGATTAAAAAATTTGTGGTAATCTTGGAAAAATTATTGGATAGTGAGTTTAATAAATATAGTCCAAATTTTTACACAAAATTTAGTCTATTTTCAAATTTGTTCAAAAATGTACAAACTTTAAAACCAATTGTAAAACTACCAATTGGTATTTTGACAATTTTGAAATCTCTAGCTAGATTTATAGCATTATATTTAATGAATAATGATTGTTTATTTTATTATACGATCAATAAACCACGACCTATGCCATCGCTTTTAAATTTAGATGATAAAAAATCTCAAAATTTATTATCTAAAGATAAAATAACACAAGTTTTAAATGATAAAAGTGATGGTATAGACCTAATGGTTTTGTTCAATGCGGACAAAGTGGTCGAAATATTTCTCTCGTGTGAATTATACGATGAAACATTGTTTTTTTTGAATAGCCTAAACGATTGGAAGAGTTCGTTTATGCTAAGTTCAATGCTAAAAGAGTCGAAAAATTACGATAAAATAAAATTAAATTCGAAATTAGGAGTCGATTATGAAAGCGAAAGTCAATTGAGCATTAAAATATGCTCACTTTTAGGCTTTGATAAAATTCATAATTTAGAGTTACATCTAATGGAAAAGGCCTATTTGGACAGTGCTAGTCTAATTCTAAAAGAATTATTAATTTGTTCAGTCATGACTAAATCGAATATTTTGGACAAAATTTTGCAATTAATTCTTAAGAATTTAATTAATTACACTGGGAAATTATGCGAGTTTAATTTAATAGTCTCGGATAATTTCTATTTACCCGCGCCACCGATTTACTGTGCTCAAATACATTCGGAAAATGATCTCGACGACACAGAGAGTAAATTTCGTAATAAAATATGCGTACTGACCAAATGTTTCATAGCTCTTTTGACATGTAGTAATTTACATGTGGCCCTAATAAAATGGTATTTGGACAATTTAGTCTTGGCCAATAGGGACATGAAAAATAAACATGGTATTAAAAATTATTTTAAACTTAATCGATCACTAAGTAATTTACTATCGTCTATACGCTATCAAAAAATTGGCTATATACCGGAGAATATTTTCAAAATATTTCGTGATTTTGTAGCTATTTTATTTTTTATAGATTTAAGAGATAAATTTTCGGCCAATTTGAGACAATATACAAAGTTATTAGGCAAAAATTCGTATAATACCGAACAGTTTTTAGAGGCTAGTGTTAAACTAATTGAATATGGTAATTTATTGTTAAGTTATGAGGGTTTTCTGGGCTCGAATAAAGTTGAAATTCAAGATATAATTATAAGTACAATAGCTAAGCTTGTCAAGTATAATAACGATTTGGATCTAGAGCAAAAATTAGCCGAGTGTTTAGTCAAAAATTCGAGTGAAAATTTAACTTTAAAATTGAAAAAATTAACTTTTTACAATGAAGAAACATTCGACTTTAAATTAAAAACCGAACAAGTTGAAGAATTAAAAATAAAAAATTTATATGGTTCAAGTGAAGAGGGTTTATTCTTGAATCAAAATGTATCTAAGTGTGGTGCGTTTGGCTTCGAGCGTAGTTATTTATTAGACGAATTTTTAGAATTATTTTTTAAGCTTGGATTCGATCAGACCGAAAATTGGGCGAATATTATTCAAAATATAAATAGCATTCCATTACTACCCGAATTTCATCAGACCTTAAGAGAAAAAGAATTAAATCAAAATGAATTTAAGCAATATATAATTAAAAATAAGAGAGTCAAAAATGAATCATCATTGAAGAGAAAATTAAATCCTAGTCCTTCGGATGAAAATTTAGACCAAAGTGAATTAAGAATTAAAAAGGGTTTATTTCGTAGTTATAGTCTTAAGAGTCTAGATAAAATAGACGTCGATGTAACACCTCAAAAATCTGTTAGTTCCCTAAATTTAACCTTGAAAAAAATTGATTTAAATAAAGACAATTTTAAACATGAATTTTTTTTGGATCAACCATTGAGTCTCATGGACTTTGGTGGTAATTATCACGAATGTTCGAATTTGGCTATATGGTTGATGAAATGGTCGAATAAATTTCAAAAAATTCTCATCGAAAATCAAAAGGCGGCCAGTCAATTTTCGAATAGTAAATATTCGAATATAAAATCGAAAACGACTATTAAATTAAATGGTTTAAATGCTAATATGCTTGTCGGTTTAGTCTATTTAGCCGATGATAACAATTTAGAGTGGTCGTCGAGGAATACCCTGAATTTAGAGCATGAAAAAATGCCAAAGAAAATTGAGTTTGAAGATGATTTCACTCAAGTTACGCGTACACAATCACCGCGTATTAAAAGTCAAAAAGCAATAATGGCTAAAAAATTCAATAATAACATATCGCCTGATGAGAGTACCTCATTGGACATAAGTTCTTATAATGAACTCGAATTTAAGAATAAGATCGATGATGTTATAAAGCCGGATAAAATTCTAGAATTGGATTATACAAAAAATGAGACTTTTATAGACAAATTAACAAATACTTTAGACATTACTGAATATTATAATTTTGATAGTTTAAAAAATTCCAATGATTTTTCCAAATTGGATCATAATAAAGATACGAGTCATAGTGAAAAAGTAATTGAGACTGTTAGAAAGAGTAATAAAAAAAAGTCAGTAGTTGGTAGTTTTGATTTTGTGAATAATATTTTCAAAAGAAGCCAAAGTAAATCTCCGAGTAAAGACGTAAAAAATGAAACCGTAATTCAAAAGGAAATAGAGACTCAAATAAGTACACCAAAACCTCAAATTCAAGAGACTACATCTTCTTCTTCTTCCAGTACAAACATTCAACAAATTATAAGAGACGAATTGAAGAGAATAGTTCAAATTCAACATGATACAGTAATGAATTTGTTAAATGGTGAAACTAATATAAAACCATTGGCATTTAGTCCAACGCCGCCAGTTCCACAAAGTCCTATGATTTATCCGGATAATACACAAATTCAAAGTCAATTAGTCTCTATTTTAAAACAACAAAATTCGAATTTTCCATCCGAATTCGTTATAGAAACAACAGTTAAAAAAGTCACTGGTCAAAATACGGAACATATAAAAATTCAAGCTAATCAACAAAACGAAACATATTTTATGAAAACATTTGATAAACCAAGTAAAAAATCCAAATTTATAAACATACCTTTATTGAACATAAATCAACAGAATCAAAAACAACACGAACAGGTCAATCTACCATTAATTCCAAATGAGAATCGAACAAATTTCAAACTATTGGACTTAGGCGAAAAGCGGCAAAAAAATGACGTACAACTTTTATCACTTGGTACATTGAGACACGAAGACAAACAAGATAAACATGTTAGGAATTTCACTGAAAAAATATATCAGAGTCATAAAAATAAATATCCATTATTAGTATTGAATCAATCGAAATTAGAAGAGGAAAAAATAATAGAAGAGCCTAAACCAATTAAAAAAGAAGAGGTTATTATTGAAAAAGTAATTGTGGTCGAAGAAAAAAAATCAGTATTAACTGATGCACAAGTTCAAGTGGACAAACCAATTTATGATGGTTATATACTGAAGCCTGGTGCCTTTGAAAATAACCTCGATGAATTTGAACAAGAAAATTTTGTGACTTCAGCTCAGGCTCATTATGATTCGACTAAACATTTACGCATTAAAAAAGATGAGATTAAAAAGACTGTATCGACTAGTACTGATGAAACAATCAAAACATCTTATACTCTTCCACCAGATATTTTATTCAAATTAAAATTTGACCCGGGTTTAAAAGACAGACAAAACGATACTAATCAAAATCATGATTTTATTAATGTAGCTGATTTGGACAGTAATTCAGTCGAAGATATTCTTAAATTAATTGATATGGATCAAAAAAAACGAGTGGAAAAAGTCATTAAACCAAAAGAAAATGTTCAAACTAATGAATTAGTAGAAGAATTAGAAGAGAAACAAGAAGTGGTAATTCAAGATCAAATAACCCATAAATTATTGAATGAAATTAAACAAGAGACTAAGGACGATGAAATAAAAGAAACAATTAGAGAAATGAATGAATCAATGACATCTCAAATTGGCAAGAATAAAATGTTTAATAAACTTAAATTTATTGATGAGAAAATACGCTTAATGAACGAAATGGCCGATGAAATGACGAGTGATTACACAAAGTATGATAAAATGGTTGATAAAATACAAATACTTGATAATTTACACACGGAAATAGTCAAAACAGAGAGTGAAGAAAAAATGGATTTGAAAAAAAATAAAAAAATTGACACAATACAAAAATTTAAGCCTGTGGAACGTGATTTAAAAATTAGGGATTTGAGTAAGAAAGTATTACCGAGTAAAAAAGTCAAAGCAAAAATGGACGTGAAAAAATTGAAAGTAGTACCGATTGAAAGTTTGAATTTATCCGATGAAATTCTATCGGAAATGAATGAAAAAGAAGAGGAAAAATTAAAATGGATACTTGACGATAATACGAATAGAAAATCGGTGAGTGATATTCTAAAAGAGACTTTTAAAGACGAGGACAACAAAGCCTCGAGTACTAATGTTGATAAAACAATTAGAATAAAAATGAATAGAAATGTGAGTCCCATTGTTAAAAAAGAAAAGGAATTGAGTGAAAAAAGAGAATTAATGCATGAAAAGTACAGTCTAAAACGTGAAGAACAAGCTAAGAATTTACTCAAGGACATAATGAATGAGACTAATGAGATTAAGAATATTGAATCCGCCCGAGATACTTATAGAAAAAAGTCACCTATGACTAAGAAAAAAATTATATTAAATAGTAGTATACACGATGATGTCATGGAGATACCACCGTTAATATTAGACACTAGTTTTATGAATTTAGATATGACATTGAATGATGATAAGCCAAGTCTAATGGCTAAGACTATACAAAATTTAAAAAGTAAAGAAGAAATGGAACACCAAAAAACCGAGAGATTATTAAATCAACTTGAAAAAAGAGCTAGTGGTATATCTAAAGAAAATAAAGAGCCTCCAAAGCAGAGAATAATTAAGCCATTGGCGTCTATAGTTCGTTTACAAGACCCGAATAAACTACGCTCTAGACCACTCAACAAACCCATTACTTATGCTGAACAATTACTAATGCATCAAAAAGTCGAGACATTAGTCGATAATCCACAAACAAATATGAATGAATTGTATAAAGTGTACGGTTCAAAACGAGTCAAAGGTATTTATAAAAATAAATTTACTGGTCATGTAAATAGACCTGTAAAGACCTATACTCAAATGTTGAAAGACTTGAAACCAAGTGAATCGACGTATAAGGTCTCAGAGCAAAAAGGAAATGTAATTAAAAATAATCAAGTTAAAAAAGAGGTTAAAAAGAGTCGTGTTGGTAATAAGATAAATACGGTTAGATATTCACCATATAATCAAATTGATTTAGTGGTTAGTAAAGATATTGAAGATTTGGTCAAATGGTCATTGGATGATAATTTGAAAAAAATTATTTATGATGAAAAACAAAGTAAACCGAGTCGTACAAAGGTTATTAGTAGGAAAAAGATTCAAGAAATGGATCAAGACACGTTGGCTGATAGTGATTTGGATTATATGAAAGATGAAATATTTGAAGAGAATGTTGATTATTTAGGCCATGAACAGTCTGATTATGTGAGTCAAGTTAATTTAGATGATTTATTGAATATATCGTTAAGTACAGAATCAGCTATTAGTTGTATAGATTGGGATCAAATTGACCAAATTGTTGGCGTATATAAAAAATAATTTTTTTTTTGATAATTATTTTTTTTAGTTAAGCTCCATCTTTTTTTAATAAATTTTTTTAATATAATTTTATTCTTTTAAAGAGACATACTAAATATTTTTATCGTAAATTTTTACCCAGTACTCTAACAATACTGTATTTTGGTCTATAGTTTGTTGAAGTAATCATTTCATGACGTTTTTTGTGAATTTTTAGATTTTTCGAACTTTTTATTTTTGGTATCCTTTAAAAGGCACACCTCAAAATTTTTTCAAAAGTTACACCGGGTGTA
>NTPY01000633.1:551541-573389 GCA_002922825.1 Brachionus calyciflorus
ACAAAAATTATTTCGAATTTCGTTATAATGCCGCATTTGTTTTAAAAAAAAAATTCTTTTTTACGTGTTTGAAGCTGCATTTAAATTCGAAATTATGGATCGTGTTGCAATGCATCGCAGTACAAGGTAATACGGTAGCTCTATAATTCAAAATATTTTCGGAATATTTTTACCAGAAAAGACTTGAGCTATTTAGGCACAAAAATCCCCAAATTTTAACGTTTATGATTTGGTGAACCTTAGAGAACATTAAATTATTCACAATGTGCTAATTCAATCTAAAAATACAATACCTTAAACGAATAAAAGTTTAATTATGGACTTTTTTATTACAAAAAGCGGTTTTCTCGTGACGAAAACGGCAATATAAAAATTTAATGTTTGAATTTTTTTTGCTTCATTTTTAGTCGTTTTTGACTACAAAAAGAATTTTTTTTTTTGAAATTTAGTCTTAGAAAACAATCCAAAAAATGTAAAAAACCTTAAATTTAGACTTTTGTAATTTCGAATTATACTCCACAATTTTTTTTATTTTTTGAAATTTTTTTAGAACAAAGGTAAAATTTTTTATAGAAAAAGTCGAACATTGGGGTCTACTAATAGGAAAAAGGTTGAATTCAAATTCTTTTCTAAAAAAATTCAAAAAATTGTTTTAACGTGTAATCGATGGGATGTCTTCTAATAGAAAAGAACTTGACTTCAACCATTTTTCTTAGAGTCCTAGGCAAAAGGATACGGTAATTAAATAAAACATATTACCACAATTTACTTATTAATTTATTTAATTAGTTTGCTAATTTGAAGTAACCTGCTAACGACTTGTTGAATATTCAAATTATTGAATAGTTAAATAGTTGAATTGAAGGAAATTTTATGCTCTTAAGCGCAATAAAAAGAAAATTAAATATGAATGTTAAAAACTAGTTTTAATCCGGTTTTAAAATTGTCTATGTTCTTGAACCAGTTCATTTATGTACCGGTACCAGCTCTACTTAAAAAAGAAATTTCTTCAAACTCCATTAAAATTCATTAAATATTTAAAAACTTTGGCTTGACATACTTGACCCAAAAGTTTATAAGTATTAATTTCGACTCATTTTTAATTTCTGATTAATGAGCATCAAAATCTAAGTACTTAGATATTAATCTTCGAAATTTTAAAATTTGATACAATTCAAAGTCTGGATATTTAATATTTGAATTGAAGTTATTAGCTGAACTCTTCCCTAAGACTAATTTAAAGACCACATATATATTAGATATCAGTACTTCTTTAAACAACTACAAAAAATAAATAAATTAATCGATTTGCCTCGGTTTATGATAAGGATCGAAAAATAAATTCAATACTGAAAATCAATAAAATAAATTATTTCAATTTTTTTTCTATTTATTTCACCCAAAGCTCTAATAGACTGTCACTAAAAAACAAACAATTGTTCAGAATATTAAGCAAAAAAACTTAATTGGTAATCATAAAAAAAGGTGATCACATGACCCAAATATTACGAACTAATATTTTAATAATTAAAAATAAGAAAATTTTTTCAAATTCTTTTCAAACCATTAAGCAACGCCGACCAAAAAGCCTCTTAAATTACGAAAATATTTTTAATTTATTTAAACCCGGTTTAAAAAAGGCACTTGAGTCTAATTTCTATTCGACTAATTATAAACAAAAAGATAGTTTATTAGGTTCACAAGAAAAATCGAATTTTATCGCTAGCCAAAACGAGTGTTATTTCTATTATAACAACATAATCATAGCTTTTTTTCTTATATTTCTTTTATTTTCAGTTTTGATCTTTTTAGAAGAGCACGATTCATTTCTTAATCTAACAATTGTCTCATTTCTATTACAAATAACCTTTAATTTATTAATCTTAATTCTAGCTCATTACTTTTCGAGGCAATTCTACGAGACTAAATATATTATTTGAAATGCTTGATACATTTGATACGGAAAGAATAGAATTAGGAGACAAGTCTAAATTCGATTCGATCACTACGAATTTAAATTTTAGCCAATATCCTAATTTTATGATTAATGACCTCAAAGACATGTCTTTTTTATTGTCCATTTTTGACAATATAGTCGGTCCTAAAATAATTCACTATTGGAAAGTAGAGACTAAGGAGAAAAATGAAAAACAATTCGAGATCGATGATGATTTGTTAAAGTACATTTCAGTGCATACTTTAAACGGTGAATTGTATCAGGATAAAATGATGGGTCAAATTAAGTATAGACTTTATTTAATTAAGGAAGTCAATTGCGCTATTTTTTCGGTGTTTTTTGACGCTTGTACTTACGAAGCATGTAATTACAACACTTTTTTTACTAATCAAAAAAACAATCTTGATGGTGATTCTTTAAATGAGGATAAAAATAATACACAAAAGAATCAAGCTTTAAATAATTGTTTATCAGTTATTTTACCATTTGATAAAAGTCATATTTTTCTTGGTGATAATGAGGATTATACTCAATTATTTGTGAATATTTTTGAGAATTTGGTTATGGAGTTCAAAATTATGGCTCATATTAAACCTAAAGTAATTTCCTAAAATTTAATAATTGGTTGGTAATTTTAACTAAAATTTAAAAGATTAATAAAGTGAGTGCTGCCATTGAGGACATGACTAGAATGATAGAGAATTTATGTGAAAATATACTAACACTTGAAAAGCGGGGTTTGGATAGATCTATCAAAGAAAATACTCCAATAGAAAATAAGACTAGAATTTCAGTAATTTTTAGAAAAAATTTTTTTTTTAATTTTTTTTTTTAAACTTTGGAAAAAGATTAAAGAGACGTTATTGAATGATTTAAGTTTTACTGGAACAAATTATTCTCATGTAAATAATGAATTTTTAATCAAAGCAATATCGTCTCATTTAATCAGTAGTTTTAATACAATTGTAGTTGGTAAAACATCGGCAGGTGTAAATAAAGTAAGCTGATATTTTTAAATTTTAAAAAGCGTAAAAAATGTTAATTTTTATTTTTAAGATGATAAATACTCTTGCATTATTTATGCCTAATGAAAAACTACGAACAAGTTGTTATGCTTTAGAAGAATATTCTTTAATGAGTCCTTATTTTACTCTCCAGGGTTTAGTCTTGGTAAAAGGAATCAAAACAATATTTTTTTATTTAACTTTTTTTTAAATAGAAGTTTTTGTTTAAAGGAAAATCCTGAAGAGTTCAATTTGTTGTTAGATGCTGATTTTTTATTTAAACGAAATTTTCCGACAACAATTGTTGACGTTAGCTCAAAAACAGTTTGTAGAACATGTATTTTTAAAGAATTTGTTAAAAAAAAGTAAAATTTTTATTGCTTTTAATTACGAGGATAATATCTAAATTAAATTTTTTAACTTTATTATTAAGAGAAGAGTATATGAATAAAAGAAATCAATTCTTATTCAATTGTTTAAATGTAAATGATTTGAATAACATATATCCAGTGGCAAACATGATGACATGGATATCGAATTCTTCTCAATCACATCGTTCAGTAATAATAGCAAATATTCTCAAGCAGGTTAATTTGCAATTTAGAATTTTTCAAAATTTATTTTGATTTTGTTTAATTCTTTTGTTTTTAAAAATTGAAGTTGGATGTTTTTGAAACAGGTATGGGTATCAAACAGTCATTTATTGATTTAGCCATTAAAGACTTGTATTTAATTTCTTTGAATTTGATTGAATATGTAAATAATGAAGGGTAAGTTTATGATTTAATTCAATAGAATTTAATAAAAATAAATCAATTTTTGTTGTTTAGAATGAATATGATAAATCGAAAAGAAAAGATTCTTAAAATATCAAGCAAAAAAGTTTGTAAAGATTTGTTATTAAGCAATGAAGAGGATCTCAATGTAGCAATTGCATATGCCAATTTTTTAAAGCCAGATTTTTTACAAAGCATTCATTTTTTTTAAAAATTAAATTATTTTTTATAAGCCTCGTATAAATATTTTTGTTGAAAATAAAATAAAAATTTACCGATTTTTGAGTTATCGTCAACCAGGGACCTATTATCCCGCGAAAAGAATCTTTGGACAAATAAATAAACGATAAATTTATAAAGGAAAATGTTTTTATGTGCTTTCCGTACGGTTTGAGGTCTGTTTGAGACTTTTCTAATTTTACTTTATCAGCTTTGTTCGGATGGGCTAGCCTAAACATGGCGAGATAATAGAGCCGCGACTTTTTTAAAAGGTATTCAAAATAAATGGATAAAGATTGAAAACGGTACAAAAAGATCAAATAGAGAGAAAGGGGATCGTCTAAAAAATCAGTTTCGGAAAAAATCAAACAGATATCAAGGAGATCTTAAACGGTACCTATATCGTTTCTTGATTTTTAGAAAATTTCAAAGAAGAGATCAGCTGGAATATTCAAGTCCAAGTTTCAGGGTATATCAACAGGCTACTGCCGTTATCTATTGCTAGACTGATTAACACTTCATTTATTCATTAAAAGAAAAAATATTTTTTTCTTAATTTCAAAAAACAAAACTTTTTAAATTCAAATTTAATTTATCGAAAATCTTAACTGATTTTTTATAAATCAAATTGCTGTCCTTAAACTTAAGTACAAATTTATCAACAATGAATTTATTTGAATATTTGGTTCCGCTGCACATTTATTTTACTTTACTAGTAAATGGTTAATTAAACTTTAGAAGGTTGTTTCTTATTTGATATTAAGATTTTATTTGGAAAAAAAATTATGAAATTTTTGAAAAGTATTTTTTTTAATTTTTAATAGTAATAGTAATAAAACTTTATTTTACCATTTATAAATCAATTCCAATACTTTGAATTGATTCATTCAATAAATTCTTACGAATTTTAAATTTCTTACCCAATCGATAGAATTTTGATTTGATGTTGGCGTCATTTGGATGCAAATCATAGTCAATTCAATAGCAACAAACAGCTTAGTTTCTTTTTATATTATTTCTATAGACTCAAAGAAATTAAAAAAAAAAATTATTCTTGTTGACATATTGTCAAGTCATAAGAATTACTGCATTCACCGTCATTAAAAAAACCAGTAGAACGTAATTCTAGACACCCTTCTTTTAAACTTTTTGAACCCATATTGTTAGGTTCACCTTTGCCGAACCCAACAACATTTGATCCATCAGGCCATTTGAAAATCTGCCCAACGCTTTTTATAGTTGAATCAACATAAGTTATTTTAGGCGGAAATTTCTGAATATAATAAAATCTTTCATTTTCAGTTTTTGGTCTAAATAAAACACCACTTTTTGTTTGACAATATGACTTAGATTTATCGAAATTTTTCGATCCTGTTTTACTATGATAGCAATTATACGGTAATTCTGAATATTTAATAAAGCCTGTTTTACAAGGAGTACATAAATTTGTACTTTGTGACCAGAAATGTGAACTATTTGAACATGACATAACCGGATCGCTATGAGTAAAAGGCTCCATTTCTAGCTTTTTTTTTAATTCATAATTACTCTTTTGGTATATAATTTTATCATTTGATGATACAAGATCATTCAAAGCGTCCTGTGAATATAAGCTACAAGTTAGAGTATCATAACTTGCGTACAAACAATAAGTATCGATCAAACATTTTTGTAAACATAAAAATTTGTTTAACAAAATATCTTGTAAAATTAATGAATCATTTATTTTGATGGTAAAATTTTTTGCCATAAAAGCAGAATCAAGTCGAATCAAATTTTCTGACCATGTGTTGTTTATAAAGAATGCTAAGCCAATAATAAATTTTAGCGTTTCTTTCATTTTTTTAAAAAATTTAACTAAGAAAACTAAAATTAATAATAAAATCTTTAAAATATATTTTGTGTTTTAGACAAAAAAAAGTCGAATTTTCTAATCGGAAATTGTTTTAAACGAATAAAATAAGATAAATACTGAACATTTTTTTTAAATTCAAAATTATTGGCTTAACTAATTTTTTTCCTTTTATTTTCCTGATAAATTTTAATTTCTTCTAAATTTTTAACAAATTCGAAAAAGAATTCAGTATTTATTAAAATTTAGATTTAAAAATATTTTAATCTTGATTTTTTTTGTTGAGATTTTCTAGGCATCATTTTTTCTCTAAAATAAAATAAGCCCAACTTTTATTTTAAATAAATATCCGGACTGATTTGAAAAATAAAATAGAAAATGATTGTTTAAAAGCTTTATTAAAAATTTAATGCGCCAACTTTTTCTATTTTATATTTACAAAGAAAAATTCTATTTACACAATTAACTTTGAAAAATTAAAAAAAAAGACGTGGATCACCCGAACTAGCTTTCTTTAGACATGATTTAAAGTTTCGAAATCTCGATTGTAGAATCTTATTTGCACATAAAAAAATTAATTTCCTAGAGTATACGGGATAGACGAAAAATTCATTTAATATTGAATTTTCAAACTTGTATTATAACAGGAAAGATGAACGTTTATGAAGGATAAAATCTTAAGACGTGGTTGAGACCAAGTACTTCGATTCTTACAATTCTTGATCGAAATCTAGAAAAATGATATATGATCTTTTTATAGCTATTTTTTAACCCTTTGAGTCCAAGGGCTGTACCACGATAGTTACGAATAGACCACGTTTTTTGGTATTTTTTAAAGTATTAAATAAGTATCTTATTAGAGATTTGTACAAGGTTTTATTTATATTGATTGAATTACTCCATTTGAAACCTTTTTTCTTCAAGATGTTAGTTTTTTTAGATGCTTTCTTAATTACTTTTTTGAAGTGATTAATGTATTTTAATTTTGAAACGAGTTTGATACCAAGGAAAGTGTAATTTGGCTCAAGATGGATAGGCTGATTTTCAATTTCAAGGTCAATCGCATATTATTCATGAAGTTTTTTCTTTGACCAGTAGTGTAGTAGTGTAGATAGTGTAGCAGGTTTTTGACTTGCTGATTTAAAACCTCATTATGAACAGAACGAAATTATACTGTCTACAAAAAATGGGAAAAGTCATTTGACGCATAACAAATAATAAAGTATAGTATAAAAATAAATAAAATATAGTATGATATTTTTTTTATTATTTTTAGCATGAAAAAAAAGTAACTTTAATATATAAAGTCAATTTATAGCATAACATTAAGAAATTAACGCATGAAAAAAGGGAAAAAAAGTATAACAAGGATAAAGATACATTATACAACCAATCTTACTAAAGAGTTGATTTTGCTTCTGCTGTTCGACCTCTTTTCTTGATATTTTGAATGTTTTTATCTATTGGCTCTATTGTTGTCATTTTTTGGGGGTTACTTGGACCTTTTTCAACATATGATAAAAAACATTATTTAAAGGTTCATTTTCAATAATTTTTTCATTTAAACGATTATTTAATACAACAACTTAATTTCGAGAAGTAATTTAATTTATAAAAATTTTGAAATTTTTTTAAACAGAAATTTAGGATTTTTTTGATTTTTTTTTTGCTCCAAAAGCAAAAAAGATAGACTGAAAAAAATTTTTTATGCTATACTTTTTGTTTTTATACCATAAAAATCAGGAATTTTTTCATACTCTTAATGTTTTTTGTTACTATAAACAATTTTTCCTTTCTATAAATTTGTTTTTATGCATCAAAACAGCCCCTCCAAACCAAATTTTGCACATTTTTTTTAATAAACTTTATAAAAATAAAATATATTCTCCTTTGTTAGCTTTGGTCTCTCGGTATATTCTACGTAGGTCCTTAATTTCTCTATCGTAGAACTCTATGGGCTTTGAATCGAAAAACTCAAGCTACCATTTTCGAATTTCTTAATTGTATTCAAATTAAAAACTTTTTTTTTGGTCAAAAAACTAGAATAAATGAGTTTTTTTTATTATTAAAAAGATGGTCAAACTAATGTAAAATTAAAGATGTTTAGATCAAAAAGTAACGAGATGAGAGATTTGAAATATGATGAATTTATTCAAGACTAGTGTTAGAGAGTATTTATATTAACAATATTTTTTTTTGTTTAAAATTTATTATTAAAGTTTTATTTTATAACATAATTTTTGGATTCATTAGAATGTACATTTATAAATAAAAAACATTCATCTAATCAATAAATTATAAAAATTAAAATTTTTCTCAGATTTGAGTTAATTTCTATACGTTTTTATATAAATTTCAAATTTGTTTAACTTTGAAACAATTGATTTTCATTAAATTATTGAGGTAGGAGTGGTCTTATATAAACGCCCAAGTCAGGAGCACAACTAGAGACCCATCCCGATATTTAAAAAAAAAAAATTTGAAAATCGGTTAAGGCACTCGTGAGCAAATGCGATTACAATCTTTTTTTCGGTAAAGTAACTAGAATACATGAGTTTTTTTTATGGTCAAACTCATGTAAAAAAGAAATTTTCATATTTGAAATCAATAGAATATTTTTTAAATTCGAAGGTATTTTTATTAAAGATTTAAAAAAAAATAAAATTTGAGATTGTTAATTACGATTTTAAAAAATAAAACGTCATTTTGGCTATTTCGTTAAAAATTTTTCTTTGTAATTAAAAAATAAATAAATTTTTTTTGTATGTGGTTGTAATTTAAAAAAAATAATTTAATATAAATATTAATTATAAAAAAAATATATAAAGAAATTTATCTAAAATCATACTGTTTGATTCTCTTTGGTCTTGGTTGGTGCTGGTTTTTCATATCCGTACATAAACGTTGCTCCTATTACAAATAATGAACCGAATAAGAACATACTTCAAATAAAAAAGATAATAAAAAATTCCTAAATCTTTTAGGGTTTTAAATAAATAATTAAATTACCCGCTTGGAACAAAATCTCTAAGTAAAAAGTATGAAAAAACAGATGAGAGAATAATTGATAATGAAGTAGCAAAGCCTTTGAGAATATTATCTGCATATTTTATAACAGCTGCTATTACTAAACCTCCCAAAGCCTAAACGGAAAAAAATTTAAAAAAAATTTTTTTTAATTTTTTTTTAATTTTACTTGTAAAGCAATAACAGTCCAAACAATTGAATTATAACCCTGAAAAAAACCTCCTTGAGAAACTGCTTTATAATCATAAGTATAAACACTTATATAACCAATTATAGTTCCAAAAAATCCTTTTTTTTTTAAAGAAATAAAAAATTTTTTATTTGAAATTAAATCTAAAAATAAACAAATTATTTACCTAATTGAATATTTCTCATCCAAACTCCAGTCGATGAGCCTTTTAATAACTTTTCAAAATAAACTCCAGCAAAACCACTGCTAAAACATGCAAATAAAACAGCTAATAACCCTATTAGTCTTTCATTAAAATTTTTTTCCGAATTTCCTTTTGAACCTGAGTCACTTGGCCACTAGAAAATTAAAAAAAAATTATACTTGAATTTTTTTTTCGATAAATAAAATGAATTACTTGTACTAAAGAGACGCCCATCATTAAAACAATTAAAGAAATCCATTTAAAAGAGTCGAGCTTTTTGCCCAACATTAAAACACTAAATAATGCTGTTGTTAAAATTTTTAACTGATATGTAACTTGATATGTAGCCGCGTCCAAATTACTTAAGGCTATAAATAACAAGTTATTTTGTAAAGTGTAAAGACCAGATGGTATTAAAAGTTTAAGAGTCTCTATAGGTTTTTGAATTATTTCGTCATTGAATTGTCTTAGAGTTAAATCAACCGAATAACCTTTTTAAAAATTCAAAAAAATTTAAACAGTTTTTTTTTTATTTTAATAATTAAAAAAGTCTAACCTGTTTGTACCCAAATAATAATTACACAAGTTATTAGTTTTATAACTTCGGCACAAACAACAGCAGTTGAGGATAAGTAAATTTGATTTTTATTGCCATTTTCATCTGTTTTATTCGCTGTTCGAGAATAGCGCATAACTAGAACAAGACTTGACGTCTGTAGAATCAATAAGACTAAACTAAAATATTTGATGAAATTTTGATTCGAATTTGTCTTCATTTTATTGGTAATATTGGCCAATTTAATCTGTAAAGAAATTAATTTTATAAAAAAAAATTTTTTTTTATATTTGTATAATAAGTTAACCATGCATAAAAGGTATTTAGAGAAGCATAGAAAATAAATTTATTTAAACAGGTACCTTGGTTGCCAGTAAGAATTTATCCATTCCTTTTTTTATACGAGTTTTGTCTTTTAAAAGTTGAAAAAAAAATGATAATTTAAAAAAAAAATCAAAAGAATTTTTTTGTTGAAACTGCCACAACGAAAATTTTTTGGTCGTGATATATTTGGAATTATTTATGAAAATTTGCGAATTTTAATAGTAGTAAGTTTTTTTTTATTTTTAACATAGTTATGAAGTTTTTATTTTTTCAAATTAGAAAAAAAAAAGAATTTAATTTTTAGAAAAAAAATTTTTTCAGTAGTGAGTGCTCTGAAAGAAATTTTTTTTTTGAATTTCTGAAAATTTGCTTTGATTTTTATTTTGAATTAGTTTAGAAAATTTTAAAAGTTTAAAAACCTCTAGGTGATTTATTTTAATTGAGAAAAATAGCTCGAGTTTTTTGAAATGTCTTCAAATTTTAAATCAAACTTGAAATAATCTAAAAGAGAATACTGCATCGAATCCAATCGTATCGATTGCATTTTACGTGACAATAAGTAACTTCTGCATCTGTGTATTTAACAGAAATTTATTTCTGAATATTTTTCATAATTTGAATCATAATACAAAGTAAAAAATATCTGAAATGATCAATTTTCTAAAAATTAATTTTCTTAAACTTTTGGGAAATAGATTGGAATGTAAATAGATATTTAAGTTCTGCAAAATACTGGAAAAATGCAACAAAGAAGCTACATTTTAATTGAAACTCTGCAAAAACTATAATTTTTTTGTAATGCATTTGAAGAACTTAAAAATTTAATTGCATTCACAACTTATAAAGAAAACAAGTTGTGAGCATGAGCATATGAGTAAAAATTTCACTTTGTTTTGAGTGAAAAGAGTATATCTTGTACGTTTTTGTCTAGAATTTACAGTTTTTCGAATTAAAAATTCCTGCACTTCTGGGGAACTTTCTATTTTGGCGAGGCGAAGCGTAGCGTATCCGTACCGTACTCACCGTACCAAAGTAAGTAGAAAAAATGGCCATCCATCTAAACGCTGATGATTTTGTTTTGTTCAAATAAGTTCATTTAATATTTTTATTTAAACTTAAATATTCTCTAAAATGTTCCGGTATAATATCAGTATTATGTCCGTATTAATTCGGTTTTGTATACGAAAAAAATTTCTGGCTCCTAAAACTCAAAAAATGTATACAAATATGAATTAATCACATGTGTTAAATTCGAAATTTTTTGAGATAGTACCGCTATCCTTAAGTAGGTTAAAATATATCAAAAATAACATTTTGACTCAAAATTTATTATTTTTGCTTTTATCTCAAAAATTAAAAGTCCAACCAGAAAACCAATGATTTCTTTATAATCAGCACAAAAATTTACTCTAGAAAACTCTCTAAATCGTCAAGAAAAAATTAAAAAACTTTTTAGCTTGTAAGGGTTCATTCCGGTAAAAATTCACTAAATAATGATTTAGGTGATTAATCAATTTTTTTGAAAAACAAACTTCAGACCCGGATTCCTCGACCTCAGAAACCCCTAAAAAGTTGTATTTTTACTGAAAAAATAATGCTTAAGTTATAAATATTCAGGGTGTATTGAAAAATCTGGTCAAAACCTTTTCAAGCGATTTTTGAACAGTTTTCAAGTGTCCAGACCTTCTGAAAAGTATTTTCCCACTCATAATTTTCTCTCCTCTTTCAGAATCAAAAGGGTGTAGCAGGGTGCAAAATGCAACTTGGATGGGTGTTTCAGGGTGTATCAGATTGAAAAACTTTTAAGACCAGTTTTCTCCACATTTCAAATTACAAGTATTCAAAAAAAAATTTCCCCAGGGTTTTAGGCTATGAGGAATAAAAATAAAAAAAAATTTTGATGGTGTGTCCATGTCTTTCAGGATTTACACCCGGTTTAACTTTTCAAAAAAATTCAGGGTGAATGTTTTAAAGATTACCTAAATAGTTTGGAGTGCATAAATTTAAAAAAAAAATTAATTACAATCTGAACTGTAGTGGCTCACATAGAAAAATAATTTTAGAGGACATACAGACAGTATATTTGTTTCATAACTTAAAAGCGATTTCCTAATATTTTTTTAAAAATTTTATGAAAATTTTAATTTCGTAGAAAATAGAATTTTTTTTTTTTTAAAGGTTAAGCTTTGTTGAATTGGATTAGATAAACATAAATAAAGATTAAAAAACAGAAAAATGACAATGCCACAAAAATTAAAAATGTTTCAATTCAAAAGAGAAACATCAAATATAGTATTTGTGTCGTAGATTATACATAAACAACTTTAACCTAGTTTTGAAAAAACGCTAATATCATATGAAACTTTTCAGTCGGACTTGACTTTTCTGTCTATTTTTTTCCAAAAATTATTTAGGAGTTCAAGTTTCAAGGTTTATCAATATGCTAGTGCACATATATATTTCTAGACTGATTAACACTTCGTTTATTTATTAAAATAAAAAAATTATATTTAAAAATTATTTTTTTGTTCATATAAAAAAAAATTACAAATTTTACAAAATTTCAAAAAAAAAAGTTTAAATTAAAATTTAATTTATCAAAAATCTTAGTTGATTTTTCATAAAACAATTTGATATTGTTAAATATTGACAATTTAAATGTAGTAAACTTAAGTACAGTGGACTCACACTTATATCACTACTTATATGTAATTTATCAACAACGAATTTATTCCATTATCTTGAATAAATATATTTAAATTTATTTTCACCGCTTTTTGTCCTTGATCCACATTCAATCATTTGATCTATTTCTTAAATCATATTTCAGATTTCGAGTCTCATTTTTGACAAACTGTTCTTTTAAAAGTGTTGATGAGTTAGCAAAATTAATTATCTTGAAAGAAAATGTTAACATTCTTTCTAGGGCTCGAAGCTGAAAAGCAAATAGACCGTATTTTTCTAACAAGTTATTTAATTCATTATATTTCGATGAATTCAAATTTCGCTTTTTCTTAATTTTGGTACATCATCTATGATGTTTTTTCATCATAAATGATCATTCTGATAAACTTTAAAACCAAAACTAAAGTGTGTGTTTTTTAAAAACCTTAATTAAAATTATGATCTCGACAACTTAAAAAATGTATAACCTCAATAAATAATATTCCGAGTTATTTAGTGGATCTGAAAAACGTAATTTCATGTTTAGAAAAGTACCTCCAGATCTTACAAAAAATGGATCAAACATGTGTCTCGAGTAATGGTCCTGCTAGCAATTTAGTTGACAAATTTTTGAAAAAGAAAAAATATGAGATTAGAAAAAATTACAATGATTGGAAACATTTCAAATAATACGATTGAAATCATTAGAAATTTTTACCGAATGTCAAATTTTAGTGAATTCACCGGACTTTGAGCCTGAAATCATTTTGAATATCGACGAAACATCTATTTTTTTGATTTTCCTTCGAATTATACATTTGAAGAAAGAAGAACAAAAAGAATAAAAACTACGACAAATGTTGCGTAGCGTATCAGGCTATCCGCTGCATTTTTCACGACAGCTTAAGGTGAAAAACTCTAGTTTATGTTTTATGTCAAACGCAGTGTTGTACCATTTATGGTTCAAAACGGATTTACGAAGGTAATTTTTTCTTTCAAGAGTGTAAAAGATGAATTACAAGTTAATGGTATTTCACCCATTTTTTTCAACCACGAATGACAAATTTATTACAACCAGCCGATGTTTGCTGGTTTGCTTCAATAAAAAAAGAATATCACAATAAATGGAACAAATGGTTTTTACAGGATGATGAAGATCTTTTACCAGGTTTGGTAATACAAAATCTCCAGGATATGCAAAAAAAATTAGTTGGCTCTCTGAAATTTGGATAGATCTCAGTTATACTCAAATTAATGCGAGCTTTAGTTTGGTATACTTGACCAGTTTAATTTGCCTAACATTCTATTATAAATTATGAAAACCAGCACAATAATAGCCGATTATATGGACGAACTAGATGAAGTAGATGAAATTGATGGCTTTGATACTGATCCGAATCTATTTTTTGAAATTCGAAAACAATCCTCTTATAGTAAAAATGTGATTTCTTTTCTATCTAATACATTCTCTTATAATTCTATATCTTCTATTAATGTTAACTACTTAAATGATTCCCCTATAGTTTGTAGTGTAAGACAAAAAATTTGATAATTATGGAAATCAGCAAGAGTTGACCTTTTTTTTGATTCTGGAGAGTATAAAGGGCAAAATAAAGGCTTAAAAAAAATTGCAATCAAATTAGGTTATGAAATTGAACAAAAAAGAAATCATAATGATATAAAGAAGTTATTAATTGATCATCCTGCGTTTAAATCGACAAATAAACTTGAAATTCTCGGAAAAAAATATGGTGTTCCGAGTTTCACTGCTTAATTAACCTAATTGAAGGATTATGGTGTAATTTAAAAATATTTTTTACTTGCTAGAAATGATCCAACAGTTCAAAAACTCAAATTTTCATTTTTTATATCTTTGTAAAATTTAAAGAGTCAGAAGATTTTGAAGATTGGTAACAGGATATACAAATGGCACAAACTATTGCGAAATTTTATAAACTTACTTTGTTGAAATTTGCATAACAATTTTATCATTTACCAGTTAAAAGATATTTGAATTTAAATCAATTGAAATATACTCTACAACGCCAATTTTCTAATAATTTTTTACTAATATTTTTGAATTCTAAATTTTTAATCATGTACCAAATAAAGATTTTAAAAAATTTATATTTATTTCTTAATGAAATTAAACTCAACTTTATATACGCATCAAATATAAAAACCCGGCGCATTAGACATGTGATGTTAGTTTTGTCTTATATCCTGCCAGTAGGACAGCATATAGTATGGGTGAGATGATAAATAGTTAATGCGTCAAAGTGGCATCTTAACTAATAGGGCTGTCCTATCTAGGGATTATAAGTATTTGAATTAAACAGTTAAAACATACACAACAGTGGATCAAATTTTAGAAAAACCAACATTTTTTTTTAAAATTTTTTATTTCATTAAATTTTAGATAATTTTTTATATAAAAATTTCTTATTTTCATATTGTTCTTTTTTAATTAATTAAGCTTTTTAAAAAAAAAAATTAACAAAAGAAAAAAAAAATAACAAGAAAGAAAAAAAAGTTTAAAAAAAAAAAATTATTTTTAAAATACAAAAAATTTCATTTAATATTAATTCTGTTAAATCGAGGCCAAACAAGAAAGAAAAAAACATCAAAAACCAAGTTTTTTAGAATTCATCACCAAAATTAAACTAGTCTATTCAAAATCATCAAATTTATTTTGTTTAACCGTTTTTGTTTTTTTTTTTTTAGAAAAAAATTTAAAATAATATTTAATAAATAAAAATTTTATAAATATCAAGAATAATCATCAATATATAAAAAATAATAGAAAAAAAAGAAATAGTGGGGGGAGGTTTAAATACTAATAAATATGGTAGAAACAGTTACTTCAATAATAATACCGGTAACACTTAACAAAACAAAAAAAATAACAATAACAAACAAGGATAAAATGTTGTAAAAAAAAAATTAAAACAATACTTCATGTAATTAAGTGTAATTTAAAAAAAAATTTATAACTTTCATTTAAAGTTTAGAACATTTTTGTTTCCTATTTTAACTCTTTTTTTTTTTCAATGCACCTTGAAACTTTTAAACAATTCAAATGAAAATTTACAACCAAAACCCGTAGATCTTAATACTAAATATAAAAAATAAACCTTTCTCCTAGAAGAATATATAAATTAATAAAGGCCATACAATTTTAAACAAATTTTTTTTTTGGAGCAAAAATTTTTTTTTGTTTTTTTTTTTTACGTAAATTTACGTAAAATTTAATTTTTGAAAAATTTAAGAAAAAAAAAAATTTTTGCTTCAAAATAATTTTCGTGTCCCTCAATTCTGAAAATAAAATTTTTTTTAAAAATAATTCCAAACAACAACAAAATTTATCTTCTTAATTAAATTTTCGAAAGGAAAAAAAAATAAAACAGTTAAAATTAAACACTTTTTTTTTATATTTGTTTTGTTTGTAGATTTCAATGTACACTTAAAGGATTTTGATGACCAACAACATTAAAATTATTATTATTATTAAAAGATTGTTGTAAATTTTTTAAATTTTGAATTAGAAGAGCATTTTTCTGCTTTTCTTTATCGAATATAAGATTGAGCTTTTCTTTTTTATTAGACACTTCTATAAGATGATCGACAGCTGCTTTTAAAATAGTCAATTTGGAGGCTTTTTGTTTATCGCATAAATTCGGTATGTTTGTTCTTAAGGTCTCGAACAATTTTTTCAAGTCATTGCGACGTTGACGTTCGCTCAATATGTGAAATGCTCGTTTTTCGGCCGGATTTTCACTCGAATAGCCCATGGAATTTAAACGATTGTTTCGTTTCATTGAAGAACATTGTCCTAACATATTTTGCTTATTTTTACGTATTTTTTTAGTCTTTAATTTTTCATTTAATTTATCATTAATATTATTATTATCATTAGTAACTTTATTACGATTTTTCGATTTAGTCGGTGTTGAACAACCCGATGATGACGTCATTGACAATGGCGACAATGTTGAATTTGATCCTGTTGGAAAAAATGATAGTCCTGATGAAAAGTCATCACTATCACTAGATCCACTTGAGATTTCATCTTCATCATCGTCATCATCATCGTCTAAATCGTCCAAATCATCATCGAAATCGTCCAAATCTTCATCATCATAATTCGACTTGGAAATTTTATTATTTTTATTCAATTTAGATATTTTATTTTTGGTCAAATCACTTGAGCTTTTACTATTAGAAAATAGTAATTTTTGTTTAAAGTCACTTAAAGTCTCATAGTTTTCATCATTTTGTTTACCAATACTTAAACTTGTTGATTTATTATTAGCTACTTGATTTATTAAATTAATTTGTGGTTTAGCTATTAGGGTTGTAGTTATTATTTTCCCAGAGTCATTTTGATTTCTATTAAATGAAGTTTGTTGTAGATTTTTGGTTATTTTACACAGTGTATTATTATTGCTATTGGAGGTATTATTGGATATTTGTAAAATATTTGAAGTTACATTTTTGTTTGAGGGTACATTTGAGGCTAGTGTTGTAGTTTGATTTATTTGTCGTATAGCTTTATTTGAATTGTTAGATGTAGTTGTTAGTATGCGTATAGAATTAGGGATTTTTTGAGCGTTTGTAGTAGTTTCTATTAAATTACTAGTCGATTGAGTAATGTTTTTATTTGATGTTAGTGTTGTTGTATTGAACATGTTTGTTTTAGTTGTGTTTTGTACTAAAGTTGATGATGAAAATGATTTTGGTAGGGTCGGTGTGAGCTGTGGTGATACATTAGCAATTAAGGATTTTTGTTTATTCAAATGTATTATTTCGTTATTTGATTCACATGTCTTTATTGTCAATGAATCATTTATTTTGCTTATTTTATTCAAATTGTTAGCACTCAATCGCTTTTTATCATTGTTTATTATATTGCTCTGATTTTTATTCGGGTTATCTATTAGTGATTTGCTTTCTGATTTTGGTGATGAAAAAGCTAATGAAGTAGGACCTTTGAATAAAAAAAAATAAGTAATTGGTTTTAAAAGATTTTTTCTAGTCATTTGTCCCATTAAGTCCAAAAACTCATTTAAGAAATAAACGATTCATTTTATGAATAAAAATTGAAAACTTCTTTAAGTAGATGCTTTTAGGCTTCTTTAAGTAGAATTTTTTTTATTCGAAAAAAATTCTTTGGAAAATTTCTGAGAAAAATAAAACCAGCAAAAACAACTTTTTTAAAATATTTTTAAAATATTTTTTTAACGAAAATAGATGAGAGTGTTCGTTTTTTGAGGAAAAATGGTCTGTGAAAACCATCTGCAAAAAATTTGTAAGATATAAGATTTAAAAAAAAATAGACTTTCTTAATTTGAAACAGTCTTTAATGTCTCTGTAGGAATTTTACATTTTTATCAAGATAGAAGCCATATTAAACCAAGTTGTATTAAGAATATTGTTAAAAAAATTACAAAATAGAGGGTAGAAAATGTGTATTTCTTTCAATAAACCTTTTAGGTGTATTTTGGTGTATCATTTTCAGAAAAAATTTTAACAGAACTCATTTGAATAAGAATTTAAAATTTTTCACAAAAATAATTTTTGCAAATCAGATAATGTTATATATTACACAGTACAATTCTCGACGCTTGGCTTAAGCCTCTCCAAAGCGGCTTAGAAACCGAGTTCCGGAGCGGCTTAAGCCAAAAAAATGGCTGTGAAACTTCGGTTTAAGCCGGGTGTTAACTTTGTTCAGAATTGTACTGTTAAAAATGAATGTTTAAGTGTTTTAACTGTTTTTAGGTGTTTTATTTTGCAATAAAACGCTCACGTTAAACCATCTAAAAACGGTAATCAAACACAAAAAGAGTATACAGAAAATATTTTTTAAAAAAGTTTTTTTTTCTGTTTTTTTTTTGTCTAGTATGGTCTTATTAAAACAATTATTCTATCCTGGTCATTCATATTTTCCAAAAATCAATATTCATGAATGTTCATGGGTAACATTCAGGGCTATTTTTATTCGTATGAATTTTTTTGAACGTTCATTTGGATTCATAAG
This sequence comes from Brachionus calyciflorus, assembly GCA_002922825.1. Lineage (NCBI taxonomy): Eukaryota > Metazoa > Rotifera > Eurotatoria > Ploima > Brachionidae > Brachionus > Brachionus calyciflorus. The sequence continues at coordinate 570,332 of NTPY01000633.1, forward strand.
TTTTCATTTTCATTCAAAAGTTTTCAACTTATTTTTAAGTTTTCATTTTTTTTCATTTATCTTCATAATTAAATCATGAATTTTCATAAAAACTCATAAAATTCAGAAAAATTCACGAAGAAAAATGAATTTTCAGACTGAACGTTCATTAACTTTCATGAATATTCAATTTTTGGAACATGTAAATGAATTTTATTAAGGAAAAATTACGAAACTTTTTTCAACTTATGAAGAAAAATCTCTGCAAAATATTTTTTTTGCACATTCGAAAGATTTTTCAGCTAATTTTTTTTTTACAGTTTCATATTTTTTCTTTAGTTTGAATAATTAGTAATTGTTTTTTTTATAAAAACATAAAATTTTTATGACCAGCTCCTAACAAAATTTCTTTCAGTTTTAACTTGGTTGAAAAATTTGTACCAAAATGGAACCATGAATTTAGAATAAAAAAAAAAAACAAGAATTTTACTTGTTGAACTAGTTGTAGAATTAGGAGATTTTAAACATTTGGCAAGTAGAGACAATTGATCCTTAGAATTATTAGTTTTATTATTACTATTCGGAGATGTCTGACTTTGTTTTTTATTTGATGTAGGCTGATGAAAATAATTATGATGACTCAAATTAGCACTACTATTATTTATTACTTGGCCTAATTTACCCTTACTACTAGTACTAACAATTGCCTCATTATTATTATTACTATCAGTTAAACAATTAGATGAATTAACTGATACGACATCAATTTCCTCTTCCTCGTCATCATCATCAACATTATTTTCAATTTTTTTCAAATTTTTTTCTAATATTTCATATTTTTTATTTTCATCTTTATTTTCAATTTTTCTACTACTTGCCAAACGTAATGGAAATATTTGGTCCGGATTAATACAATCAATAACCTCTAGTGTTTGATCTATTAATGATGTTGGCACTTGTTCATTAACACTACTAACATCTTCTTTAATCAATTCTTTAACTTCACTTGTTTCCTTATTACTATTACTAATAGTAGTAGTACAATCAGTAGTGGGTTCTTGAATATTTAATTTTTTAATTTGATTATTAGTTATTGTTAATGTTTGATTTAAATTTGTTGTTTTTTTAATTGTTGTTGGTTTATTAATAAAAATTTGCTTCATTGGATTCGGATTTGTTTTAGTTGTTTCATTTGAGAGTACTACAACTAATGGTTGAGATTTATGTGTCGATGGTAAATTGGATAAATTTTGTACTTTTGGTACTGTTGTTGATGAACTTAGAACAGTTGTTGTTGGTAATTTAAGCGTTGTTTTTAAATTATTTATTTGTGTATTTTTAATAGTTGTCAATTTGACATTCGTGGTATCTAAAGGCTTTTTATTATCCTCATTTATTAAATTTGAATTGAAATCAGTAGTCAAACGTGATATACAATCTTCGTCTAGCATTTCTTGCCATCCTTCAAGCTCTAGAAAATCACTAAAATCACAATCTTTATCCAAATTAATTTCATTGTCCAATAATGAATCTATTTTGGTATTATTATTATTTGTAGTAGTAGTAGTAGTAGTAGTAGTGGTACTAGAATAAATAGGCATTGGTTTAATATTAAAATTACATGCTGTATTTTGCAAATCGATTGCAAATTTTTTAATTCTAGACGACATTGATTGTGATGATATTGAGCTTGTTGAATTTTTGTGTTTGCGTTGTTGTGAGCGTCGATCGCGTATGGCCATTTCGCGTATGGCAATCAAGGCCTCTGAATTATCATGTTGATTTAATTGATCATTATGATCATCTTCTTCATCTTCATCATTAAAATTAAAATCATCAAAATTGAAATTAATTTTATTCGATGTTGTTGTTGTTGTTGTTTCATCATTGTTTAATAAAGCACCATTGATGACATCGTTTAAATCACACGGATTAAATTCATTATTTAAATTGTCTAAATTATCGTCCAAATCGTCAAAATTTGCCGGAAATAGACAACTAGTTGACGAAATGGAGAATTTTTTTTTTCTTAAAATTAAATTATTTTTAATTAGTTGTGTGTCGATTAGACACTCGCTTTGATTGGGCGGTGATACCGATACGGAATCACTTAGATTAAAATATTCCATAAAGCTATTATTTGATATTTTGTCTAGTGAAAATGATAGTGATTGGCCTAAGCTATCTAATATACAATCACTATTTGTATTAATTATATCATTTTTATTTTTGTTTAATAGTGAGCATGTCAAAGAGGATATGCTGGAGCATGATGACCTAGAACAATCTGGTGATGTTGATAAATTTGATATGAGATAAGAATCGTTCATAATCATAAGTGGATCAACATCGGGAAAATTAAATCCTGTATTGAATTCATTCGAACATGAAAGTAAGTCCATGGTTAAAGTTCCAATTGGTTTTGGAGACATACAATTACAATTTTTTTTAATTTAAACACTTTTTGTTTTAGAAAATTAATTTTTTTCTAAATTAATAAAAAAAAAAAAATTTTTCAATGGCTTTTAAATAAAAATTTTCTAGGTATATTAAATTGCGATTTTGAGTTTTTATTTGTATTAGAAAAGAAAATTGGTCTCCTCATACTACTACTACCACTACCCCTCCGTTTTTTAACTCACACACTCACGTCTTATTAAAAAAATTAACTACTAGTAGTAGTATTAATAGTTGTAGAAGTTGAAACTGCAAGTATTTTCTCTCTTTAGTTGTTTAAAAGTGCTAGAAAATAAGCAAATTTGAAAGTAGTAGTAGTAGTAACAAAACCGTAATCTAGAGTGAGTTTTTATATGCTAGAATAAAAAAACAACAAAAGAGAAAAAAGAAAATAGTTGAAATCCAAAACAAGTACCGTAGTCTTTAAATATCTGAAATTTCTACTATTTTTTTTTTAATATTTCTCTAAATTGTATCATTATGCATAATTTGCAAGATATACTAGGATTAGTCTAGCGTTGTTCTCTTTTGGTCTTTTTTTAATTTTATTTAAAATCCCAAATTAATTGTGTAATAATTTTTTTTTTTAATTTTTAAAAAGGATTTTATTTTTTTGTCTTGA
>NTPY01000633.1:576667-589965 GCA_002922825.1 Brachionus calyciflorus
TTTTTTTTTTAAAGAAAAAAAGACTTTAAGCTAAAATTTCCGTGAGTCTAGTCACTGTTATGTAACTATGGATTCTGGAGAGAAATAAAAAACAAAAACTAAAAAAAATTTTTTAAAAAAATTTAATGATACCTGCTTTATCAGTTTGAAAAATTATGAATGAAATTTTTTTAAAAAATTTTTTGAGCACAACACAAAGTTAAAAAAAAATGCTTTTTACCTATTTTTTTGTTGTGTTATCATAAAAACGTGATATTGGGTGAAGAAACTACAAAGAAAGAAAAGCAATGAATATAAAAAAAAAGAGTTAAATGTTGCTTGATGCTTACTTACTAACTTAATTATGAACTTGAGAGTAAATCGTAAAAGATAAAAACTAAAATCATAAATTAAATGATTCAAAAATATTGCTTAGTTAAAAAAAAAGGGGGGAATATCTTTATGACTGGCGAGAGGGGTTTTCACTCGATTAAAAAAAATCACTTGATTAGATGAATTTTTTCGATACTTAAATTTAATCCGAGACAACAAAAGACAGGCAAAAACAGTGCTTAAACAATGTTTTTTGTCTGTCTGTTTTTGACACCTAAAACACTAAAACGACACTTACAGTACTGCTATGATACGATGAATTCACCATATTTTACGTAAAAAACGGTAATCTAAAAATCGTTATTTTTGATAAAACAACGGTATTTATGGTAAATTACCGATAATTTACGTAAAATTTGGTAAAAAAAAAAAATTCCAAAAATTTTTTCGAGTTAAAAAACCTTGGAGATAAATCTGTTGGAAATTATTTTTAGACCGGAACACGAATAATTTTTTTAGATAAAAGAGATCGAAGTTTGCAGAAAACTCAAGAGTTTTTTTTTAGTAAAAAATAATTTTCAACATATTTTTATCTTTAAGTTTTTTCATCCGAAAAAATTTTTGGAATTTTTTTTTTTAACCAAATTTTACGTAAATTATCGATAATTTTCCCTTAAATACCTTTATTTTATCAAAAATTACGATTTTTAGATTATCGTTTTTTACGCAAAATATGGTGAATTCATCGTATCATAGCAGCAGTGTATTTCTTGCCAAGTCAGAACTTGGAAATTTTTTAAGAATTTTATTTGAAAAAAAAACTTACAAATAACATGCTGAAACGCCTGAAACACCATAAAGATTAAACGAGAATTTAGAAATCAAATTAACACTAAAATAACAGCGTTTACCGTCTGTTTTTTGCCAGTTTTTCGGAATTTTAGACACTTAAAGGACTCTTGTTATAGATCCATTACAATAGAACCATTACAAGTTAACAAAGAGAGCTCCCAATTTTATTTAAAATTTTATTTTTAAGCTTTAATAAATGATAAAACCCTATCCAAACCTCTTTTAATAACCCTCTCTGAAATTATACCCAAGGAACGACCAATCTGAACGTATAACACTCTTTTTAATCGAGAAAAAAAATAAATGAAAATAAATAAGAAAAAAGCATTTTCTCTCTTCATTTATTTCAACTTTTTCAAGTAGTTAAAGAATGGGTAAGAATTTTAGCTCCATTTTTTTTTTGGCAAGGATGAATAAAATTGAAAAAAAGTTTCTAAGAGAGTAATTTTGTTAAAAAAAATCCTCGAACAAAAAAATTGTCTAAGGATCTATGAAAATTTTTAAAATCGAGTTCATCTTGACATTTATAAGTCAAACAAGTAATAGGCGATCGGTTATTTGAACTAAAATTTTTCGACCATTTGGAAAAACCAAAAAGCCCATCACTTTTTTACAAAATAAAGACGTTAATTTAATGGTCAAATTTGCATTTAGAAAAAAAATAAAATTTTAAATCAAGAATATTTCTTGATACAATTTAAAAATTTTTTTTTTTTTGAAATATAAAACTTAAAGTAAAGCAATATATATCTTATATTTGTTTAAAATGGATTATTTTCCATTTAATATAATATTGGTTGACCTGTATCAATTTATCTAAAGTCAGTATCAATTTTGCATACTTTTGAACTATCTATCTATCTATTATTATAAAAAAAAAAAGAAAAGAAAAGAGAGCTATCACTCACTTTTTTGTTGTTGTTGATGATGATTAAATTCTTTGTCAAATACTTTAATAGTCATCAATAAATTGTTCGATACGCTAAATGGTAACGAAAAATAAAATAAAATTTATCTTATATTTTTAATCTTAAGCAACAACATAAACAAAAAAAAATTAAAAATCGATAAATTTTATTTTGTTGTTGTTGAGTGAAAAGAGCCAATTTTTTAAATATAGAAAAAAAAATCAAGATACTAAAAATTATCATATCAATAAATTTAAAATCTAAATATTATCGCTTTAAAAAAAAAATTTTTTTTTTTTTTTAAAAAAAAAAGAGATAAGACTTGATCAAAGACTTGAAAAAAAAGTAAATAGTATTTACTAAAAATAGACCTGAGTCATTCTTAAAGAGGTATTTTGAATTTGAGCACAAATTAAAATGTTGCCATTTTGTAAAATTCCTTAATATTAAGCAAATTTTTTTTTTTTTTAAAAGGTATATATATATTTCTTTCTCACTCTCTTTCTCCCTATTCTTTCATAATGAATATTTAAAAAAAAAAAAAAGCATGTGCTTTTTATTTTCTTGAAGAATTCATTTATTACCGATACTCTTAAAATTTTAATATTATAATTTCTTAGAAATAGTTATTTGCTCCATTAAAAAAAAAAAAAAAACAAAATAAAAAGTAATCTCAATTCAAATATTGAAAATTCATTCAATTTATTCAAGTTTTTATGTGTTTAAGAAGCACGTTTTCAAAGCTGTTTTGTTTATTCTATTCTAAAGTGGTTAGGCTATACTTAGTTTTGAAAAATTAACTTTGATGGTTAAGAATTTTTTAGTAAAACAAAATATTTCTTACTTTACTTTCAGTCACATGTTCTTGACATATAAGATAAATTTAAGGGGCTTGTTTATCAAAGAATTTCAATTGTATGTTGATTTGGCAACAAGATATAAGAGAATCGAAATCTTTTTAGAGCATGTAAGCATAATTGGAAAATCTATTCTTATTGTTTTATAGCCTTAATTTTAAGTATGTGAATTCCGAAGTAAAAAATCAAGTGTTTAAGATCTTATCACCTATAACTAAAGCATAAGGAGAAACAGGAGATAATAGAATTTTCTAATTTGTTGACTGCTCACCAAGTTTGAAATGAGAATAATATTACAGTATCCTTAAAAACCTGGCACACAATCTGGCACAAAATAAGAGAAATATCCCTTAGCAAAAAAAAAAAAAATCTTTTGAGCTACATGTGTTTTTTAGAACATGTTGTAATCAAAAACTAAATTTTGTTCCATGAACTTAATTTCAGGTAAACTATAACATGGGAGGGATTGGTGATGATGCGCGGGATAAATTTTAGTTTTGGGGTTTAAGAGCATACACTTCGCAGCAAGGAAATACGGTAAAAAGAAATACGATAAATATTTCCTTATTATATTTTTTATGAGACTAAATGAAACGAAAAATACATTTTGAAATATTTATTTGTTCCTAGACTTGAAAATACATGCGTAATATTACATTCATACATGAATTTCACATGCCAAAAATGTGATGCCCATGGTGTAAACACAAAATAAAAAACTTGGTTCAATTCATAGAAAATAATTTTTAATATGGTGGAAAATTTTGGAAAAAGTACTAGACCTTACAGAAATAGGATTTTTAAAAAAATATGCTGGGCTTTTTTATTTCTTAATAGAACTTTTTTACATCTGAAGTTTAATCAAATAAGCCAACAAAAAAAATAAACTAAAATAAATTTTCAAAAATATTATTAATATTTAAAAATCAGATTTTTCAACCCTAATTGGCCTGTTAATATCTAAATTAAATAAATTAGACTGATTAAAATTAAAAAAAAAAAAAAAACAAGTTTATTTAAGTTTTGTTTAAAATGCTTAAGTTTCAGTTATCTTTTTAAAAAAATTTTAGACAAAATTATTTAGAAAAATATCATATCTAACTTTATCGAGATTTTCGCAAATTTAAGGAATTATATTGATCATTTGGCGTATTTTATAGGAGATTTAACACAAACTGTACATGGCATCTTTATTTTTTTTCTTTTTAAGTTTAAATCAAAATAGCCCGAAAAAAAATTATAATAGAATTTTAAAATAAATATTAGCCTTATTTATTGATTTTTAATGCATCTAATTCTTCAAACCAACGGTCACGTTAATGTTTCGATTGCAAGATACTTAGGTTGTGCAAAAAGTTTCAATCTTTTCTTAAAAAAAATTTTAGACAAAAATATTTGGAAAAATTTCAAATTAAACTTAACAGAGATTTTACCAATTCCAAGGAACTAAACTGCTCACTCGGTTTACCAAATTTAGTTCGTAACTATTGATTAACCTGTTAATTTTATAGAATAATAGTTCTTTGGCTAATCTAATTCAAACCTTGAAAAAAAAAATGTTTCATTAAAAATCAAAGTTGCCGCATGTTAATAAATTTTTTTACATTAAAAAAAAGATTTTTTTGGCTAATTTAAGTTTAAAAAATAAGTTTAGCATTTTCCTTAAATTTTAAAAATAAAAAGGGCTATTCTTTCTTGGTCGTTTATTCAAAAATCTTTCAAAATAAAATTGAAAATTTAATAAAAAAAAAAGCGTTTTGAAACCAAAAGAAAATTTTACCAAAAAGCTACTTGGAAAAAAGGTAAATTAAAATTAAATATCACTCTGTTTCAGATAAATATCGAGTTAAAAGGTTTATCTCAATTGAAAAATTTATGAGTGCTAATTTTTTGGTTGTAAAGACATTCCATCCATTTATTTACAATGCTGCTATGATATGATGAATTCAATAAATGTTTTACTTAAAAAACGGTAATTTAAAAATCGTTATTTTTGGTATTGAACATAATTTACGTAAAATATCGTTAATTTATCGTATGATAAGTTTTAAAAACTCTCGAACCAGTTTATTGTTTTTTTTTTCTTAAGCCTTTGCTAACTTCGCTGTTGATTATTTATTAAGTTTCAGCTTCGAGTCTTGCTACCGTTAAATTTTTTAAAGCTTTTTACTGCTACCTTAAAGGAATTTTTCAAGTTAGGAAGAATCTATGGAAGAGTAATTGTGTTAATTTATGAGTAATGTTATGTTCAAAATTTAGAACTTCAAATTACCAAACAAAAAAAACTTTTATGATGAGACCTATGATAAAAAGAAGATAAGGTTCTAGAACTTTATGAACAGTCTGATTTTGAAGACCATCTAAATTTAGTTTAAACAGACTAAAAAATGTTTAATGGTATAACTTACAAACACATTTACTAAATGTAAAAAAAGTAGGTACAAATAAAAGTTAAAACTTAGTCAGCTTTTTTATCGAATTAACGCCGGATCGTTCCCGTAACCGTACCGTACTGGTACTAAAGAAAAAAAATTTTTTTTTTGAGTACGGTTGGAGTACGCTGTTAATTCGGTAGAAATGCAGTATTTTAAAAGCTTAAAAAAGAGTTTCAAATTAAAAGGAAGGTAAAAAATAATCCTTTTAATCGAGTAAATTATTCATTTTTTAACTAAACACTATTTACAAATAAATAAAATAATGGAAATACTTTTTCGCACTTTTTGTCGTCTCTGATCACAATCCAAAACTTGATTACATTTTGCTCAGTGAATTTATAAAAATAAAGGAGTTATAAAAAGAACTAATGCAAATAGCAAATCACCTTTTTCTTCAAGTTTTTTAAATACTAAAAAATATTTGTAAATTTTTTCAATTTACAACTATTAGATTCTAAATAAGATAACGAATTTTTATAACAGAATTAGTAAAACTCTTGATTAAAAAAAAAAACTACTTCTTAAGCCCTAAACAAAAACTTAACCTCATTAAATCCAATTTGTTTTTATCGAACTATGATTGTGTGCCTAAGTAACACTCCTTTAAAAAGAAAATGAATCGAAAATAAATTCGTAGGTTTATATTATAATGGGAATTAAAAAATTTGATTTTTAAAATTTACTTTTTCGTTTTTATCAATAAGAATTTATTTGCTTTTAGATAAATTTAAAAAATAAAATTTAAATGATTCGATTCAAAGAACAAAAAAATTATTTGAAGTTTAAAATTTTTGGTAAACGAAAAAACTAAAAGCTAAAATAAAATTGAAAATAGCTGCTCTTCCACTTAAGATCTTAAACTTGAAAAATTTTTTTTTTCATTTTGTTCATCAATTTTCTTATAAAATAAAATGATTTTGATTTCTAAAGAATAGTAATTGATTTTCATTGTTATGTATTGCAACATGTTGTCTTGCGACATGCTTCAGCCTTAATAGAAAGTATTCAGAAGTTAATTTCATTTTAAAAACAAAGTTTAGCTTCTTTTAAGGGTCTGACAAAACCTTAATTTAATTGTCTAGATCTATTTTAAAAAGCTTGTTATTCTAAAATTCTAAAAAATTTTGAAAAATATTTAAGCACGTGTTGAAAAAAAATCGAACATCTGTTCTAAAATGTTCAAAAAAGTCTTATGATAAATTAAAATGACCATTAAAATGAATTTATCAAAAATGATTTTAATTATTTTACAAAAATTTTTTTTATTTCGATATATTAACGCTAGAATGATTAGAATGAATTTGAATACAATTTTTTGTACTCAATGGCATTTAAAAAAGGACCAAATATTTTGAATTGAAAAACAAAGAGAAAGAAAAAAATAAATATGAAACACTGTGAATCGACAATTTTTCTAGGGATTTTAATTGAAACCTTTAAAACTAAATGAAAAACGAAACCAAAATAAAACTAAATATTGAAGCAAAATATTTGCAATGAAAATAAGATTTTTTAACGAAAAGAATTTAATTTTGAAAAAGTATCTATTTTTTGATGTTGAAGTAAAAAAAGAAGAAGAAGAAGAAAAAAGAGGGAACTAAGTTATCAAGCAAAAAGATTTATTTAAGCTTTATAAAAAATATTAAATTTGATGGAATATTAAAAAACTATTGAACAAAAATTAGAAAAACTCTATTTAAACATATCTAAAATAATTTTAACATTTTCTAACACCTGTTCTAATACCATACTTCTTTGTGACGTCACGGATTAATGTTTAAGCTGTACCAGTAATTAATTTTTAGCAGGAAAATTTAGAATATTTTTTATTTCTCTTAGAAGTGAATTAAAATTCTAAAAAAAATTTTTTTTTTTGGTTTAGTTTTTCTAACCAACTCATCTTTTCTTTTTAATTTTTTTTAAAGGAATCAATTACCACAAATTCCACATTTCAAAAAATAACTAAAAATTCAAACAACTAATGGTTTAAAACCTTGATCGTCCATATACTTAGATTTCAAACCATAATTTGCTATATTCTTCATAATATTTTGACCAAAATGAAACAAAGAACCTTTACTTATACTACCAGGGAATGTATCTTGTCTCTTTAGTTAAATAAAATCATTTTTATATAGTACTTAAAGTAGCCGTCATGCTAAATATATGGTGGAAAAAGTACCTTTTGTGTAGCTGCAACCTAATTAGGTCTTATTTACCATTTAAGTAAATCAATTGATTAGTATACTTAGTACTGCAATTCTATCAATTTTATGTCGTAGCCGTACCGTAACGTACCAGCGTATTAAACTGAAATTAGAAAATACAGGTACATGAGAAAAAAATTTTGTGAATACACTTTAAAAAAAAAAAATAAAAAATTCAGAACATTTTTAAAAAAATTTTTTAGTTGGTTTTTCTAAAATATTTAAACATTTTCAACGTAAAAATTTTTTTTTAAATCGTTTTCAAAAAAAATTATCGAAAAAATTCAAAAAAAAAAAAGGAAAAAATTTTTCTTTCAAAATATAAAAATTTTATATGGAAATTTCTTTTTACCGGAATTGAGATTTTCAAAATCATTTCACTAAAAAAGTTTAAGAAAAATTAAAAAATTTATAATTTTCTGAATTTTTTTTAGAAAGTGAATTCACTAAATGTATATCTAATGTAGCTGTATTTTCTAATTTCAGTTTAATGCGGTGATACGGTACGGTACGCTAGTACGCTACGCAACGTTATGGCTACGCTACGACATAAAGTTGATTAAATTGCAGTATAAATTTTTGAAATTTTTTAATTTGCTTTAGAAAATAAATTAAGTTAATAATCAAGTACATTCAATAAGTCAAAAAATCTTTGATTGTTCGAATCAATTACCTGGTGACCAGCTCAAAGATTTTTGGCTGATTATTTAAATTAAAAATTTGTTCAAAAGCAATTAAAAAATTTAAAAATAAAGATTTAAAGACAACATTCAACAAATCTCCTTAATTATACAACTTTAATTATTAAAATACATTTTTAGTTTTTGTTTCCAGTAAGATTACGGAACTTGGTAAAATAAAAAGAAGAGCAATTAAGCTTTTCGCTGAAATTAAGTTTCCAATAACATGTTAAAGAGTAAAATGAAAATAAGATTAAAGATAATTTTCTCCAAGCGATCCTAAGTCCAAAATCTTCTGAAGAGATGATTGCAGCAAGAAGCTTGGATAGTTTTCATTCGAACCTTGATAACTGAATGGCAAAGAATTAAGAACGATTGCTCTGGCTTTTAGAAGTAATATTTTATTCATTAGAAATTATTACGAAAAAATTTATTTAAATAACTTAAGAATAAAATTTTTAAACCCATTTTCTGTCTAAATTATACAAAAATGATTGTTTAGTGAGTTTTTCAGGCGAATAATTAGCCGGTCCAGGTATGAAATTTTGAATTTGTGCTCCGTATCGACTTGTTGACGATACAAAAACGGCTGAACTCATATACTTTTTCTCTGGTTCTTTAAAATCTCTTACATTATACGCGCCTGGTCCTGGTTGTGGAAGTTCAGTAGGCATCGGAACAGCAGGAGCCGAAATCGCCAAGTAATGACGTCGACTTAAAAAAAAAAATTCAAAAAAAAAAAACCTTAAAAAAAGTCATTGGTTTAAACTTACGGGAATAATTGCCGATTAACATTTTCTGTATTTGCTTCGTTAGGATTGTAGTCACCAGGACCGGGATTATTATTATGCGGAGTAAAACTACGTCTATTAGTCGATGATTTAAAACTAGACATAATTACTTTTGGATTGTCATGTTTTAGATTATCATTGACATTATAGACATTTGGTCCTGGTACATTTTTATCAATTTGTATAAATTCTCTTTTAGTTTGTGACCTAAAGGCTGAATCAGCGTGTACATTATTATTTTTAAATTTGAATTTAGTTAAATTTGTAAGATCATAAGCATTTGGTGCTGGTAAAGAACCGGATTTTTCTAATTTTTGAGCTATAGGCCTATGAAATGAACTCGAATTACTATTGGAAAAATCTTTTCGATTATTTGTTGTTGAAAGCTCATAGGACCCAGCACCCGGTGTTATCAAAGGATTAAATTTTAATTCATCTCGACTTGAACTTGACGCAAACCCCCCATAACCTTTTTTAGAATCCGATGGCTTTTTTAATTTTTGACTCGCATCGTCTTGGGAAACATACGACCCTGGGCCTGGAGTGTCAGACTTGACAAAAAAATTAATTAAATTTTTTATAAAAGATTTCGATTTGTTTTTAGGAAATTACAAAATTATACTGAAAACGTTTTGACGTCCGATGAAAACCTTTATTATCGCTATTGTCTGTTATAACTGTAAAAAATTTCGATGGTATTGTCGGGACTGATCCTGACGAAAATATATTTCCTTTAAAAAAAAAAAATTTTAAAAAATTAAATTTTTTTGTTGTTAAGTTAAAATGTTAAAAAAAAGAAGGCTAAAGAGACTAAAAGTTATAATTTTGTTCAATATTTTTTATTACTTTCGAAGTGTTTGGCTTTTTTGACTTTTAAAAATTTTAAAATTAATTAAGTGAGGGTTTGTAATTGAAGATTAAAATTTTTAAGAGAAAAAAAATTTTTTTTATGATACCTTTGAAGAGTTTTCCTTTTCGATCTGGGCTACGCTTAGAGAAATCATTAGACAAGACTTCGATGCTGTCTTTTAAGACGGCCGCGCTCATTTATCCAAGTCAGTTTGTATTATATTAAGTAATTTTATGTTTTTTTTTTAATTTTTTATTTCTGAATTAGCTAAAAGAAAGAAAATTTAACCAAAAAAGCAGAAAAAATAACCTGATTTCCATAGTTACTTAATATAATATAGATTCGATTTATTTATGACATAAATTTCAAGTACCTACGTTTTTTTTAAATTGTTAAGATTTTATATTTTGAGTTTGAATTAGTCCTGGAAGTTAAGTCAGTAAGGGTTTTTAATTAATTTGAAAAAATATAGGACACTTAAACTATCTCTTTCGTTATATTGTATAGTTTTTGACTTAGAAAATTCTTGATTTTTTTTAAAAATTATGGCGATCCCTTCTTTGAAAGGCAAAATCATAATCATGAATTTGAACTGACGTTTTGGCGAGTAAAAATTCGAATTCTTTTTATAAGTTGTCTAACAAATAATGTTAATTTACCGGAAATTCCAAAGATTCACATGAATTCCCGGAAAAAAAGAAAAACAGTACTTTTTTAGAGTACAAAAAGGACCTCAATTAGTACTGTATCATTAAAAAAAGGATACATTTATATATTTATTTTAAAATTTTATCAAAACTTATGTTCACAGACGCCACAATGAGAAAGTAGATGCACTGTAAATATTTTAGGTGGAAAATTTTCTACATAAATGTGTATCATAAGTTAACCACATATATGTATAAAAAAAATCTCATAAATGAGAAAAAAAAAATTCATGAAAAGTTTTTTTCTCATTTATGAGCACTCATTTGCTCATGGATTCACTTTTAAGAGAATTTTTTTTCTCATAAATGTGGTTAACTCATAATACACATATATGGCAAGTTTTTTTTTTAATTAGATTTTTTTGAACCTCAATTTTACATATAAAAGGCCAATGAATGAAAGATATGTGCTTTAAGAAATCGGCAACAAATCAAGCCTTAAGTAGTCCTTTAGTAGAATTTGAAGACTAAAACTGTTTATCTTTTTTATTCTCCGTAAATTTACGCCTTATTTCTTTGTAACTTTGGTTCAAGAAAAATTAAATTTTTCTTTTTTTTCTAATTTAGAAGACAAAATGTTAACATCGCTATGGTATGTGTTTCTACATAATTTATACTTGTCTTCTAAATTAGAAAAAAAAGAAAAATTTAATTTTTCTTGAACCAAAGTTAAAAAGAAATAAGGCGTAAATTTACGGAGAATAAAAAAGATAAACAGTTTTAGTCTTCAAATTCTACTAAAGGACTACTTAAGGCTTGATTTGTTGCCGATTTCTTAAAGCACATATCTTTCATTCATTGGCCTTTTATATGTAAAATTGAGGTTCAAAAAAATCTAATTAAAAAAAAAACTTGCCATATGTTGAAAAAATTCCACTTAAAATATTTACAGAGTAGTGATGTTGGTTAGGCGGTTAGCCAAAATTGGTTAAGCCATGTTTTTTATAGATATAAAAAATTAAAAATTGGATATGGTTCTATTGATTTAACAAAAAAAATTTTTCACATAACCAAAATTTTGGTTAACCAAATTTTTATAACCAAAATTGGAAGACTTGGTCGACCAAACGTTTGGTTAACCAACATCACTAAAAGTAGATTCAGACTCTCAAAATCATGAAATATCAGATTTTATTTTTAACACATAATCAATAGTGAGAAAGTTAAAAATTAACAGTCCTCAGTTTTGAATTTAAGAATTTTTTTTTTTTGAAGAATAGAGTAGCATTAGTTAATTTTTAGGGATAAATCATCAAAAAGGACTTGTATTTCTAAGACGCTTTTTCGAGCAAAAAACTCCGCTTTTATTAGATAATTCAAAAAAATTGTTTAGAAAATTCAAATTAAAGCCAAAATGATCATTTTAGGCTCAATTTGGCAAGTTCTGATATTCAATTTTTCTCGAAAAAGGTCATAGAATGAAAGTTATGTTCGTTATGTTGTGACATAACCCTGAAGAATATTTTCACAAATTAAGCCTGAATTAATCCTTAAATTCGGAGACTAAAGCTGTTTATCTATTTTTATTCTACCAAAATTTTGGGTCTATTTCATCCTTTCTTAGGTGCAAAAATATTCGAATAATACTTTTTTAAAAGATAATTATGTAAACTCACTTGCCTAAGCGATATTTAATTTAAAAGACAAAAAGTTAGCATTTTGTCTTTTAAATTAAAAAAAAATTGTATTTTTCAAAATAAAGAGTAAAAACAGTTTTAGTCTCCGAATTTAAGGAACTGCTTAATTTGAGAAAAAACTCTTAAATAACATAACTTTAATTGTCTGGCCTTTTTTCGGTAAAATTTAAGATCAAAAAAATCTAATTACAAAAAATTTGCTATTTTGGTATTGTATCGTTACTAATTCCAATTCGTTCTTGTACTTACTGAATATTGCTTGCTACTGTACTGATCCCATCACTGCAATAAAGTAAAGAAATACAAAAAAAAGACATGAAAAATTTTTTCTTCTATTTTCTTTTTGATTATTTTTTTAACCATCAAAAATAAAGCTCTTGAAAGTACTTTACGTTACAAAAAAAATCTGCGAAATTTTGTTCAAATTTTCAGAGAAATTTGAGATTTTTGTTATTTTCATTACTCAATTAAAATTTTGGCAAAGATAATAATGTCACATTCTCTAAACTTTGATTTTTTTTAGGGTTGTTAAATATGAAATTTTTTTTCGAAATTTTTCGTAATTTTTAATTTCAGAGCATAAAAAAAATTTTCAAAATTAACAAGAATATGTTTCATTAATTTTTGAAATATCAAATTTGTATTTCGAATGAAAATAAACGAAATGAAGTATAGATTTTAAAAAATTTTCAAGTTTTTTTCGATTAAATTTATTCGAAACTAAAAAAAAGAAATGAAAAAAACAGAACCAAATTTAAGGATTAGAAAATAAGCTTTTTCAATAACATTAATAGGCTTAGTGAGATCTTTTGATCTAATAAAACTAAAAATACTTTAAAACCGAAATTAGTTCTAACGAGAACGTGTCTTAACTTAAATAAAGATAGGTAAAAGAGTCTGTGAGTCGAGCTTTTAAAAGAACTTTTAAAAGAAAATAGATTTAGCTATTTTTTTCTAATATTCCATGATTAATACTGTTTCCTGTATAATGTAAAATATATTTATGCTATCATATTTTAATGAAAATTTTCACGAAATTAAGAAATTTTTTATTCGTACTTT
>NTPY01000633.1:631517-655443 GCA_002922825.1 Brachionus calyciflorus
TTAAAAAAAAAGGAGAGAACTAATTTCTAATTGAAAAATTTATTATTTTTTTATATGAGGCGGCGCCTCACCTAAGATTTTTTATGTACGGCGGCCCGCCGTAGTTCGCCTCACGTAGATACGCCACTGAAAAAACAAATTTGAAGAAGGATTTAGGTGTTTTTATATCAAACGATTGATAATGGCCGGCTCAAATAAGTTGAGCTATAAAAAAAAAAAATCATGTTTTGGGCTTGATTAAAAGAACTTTTAAATTTCCAAACAAAGACTCTATTAGCAAGTTATATTAAGCCTTTGGACGTCCTCATTTGAGTATGGTGTTGTACTTTAAAGACAACACTGCACTGTTAAAAAATTGTGTAAAAAAAAATACTCATTTTAGAGTTACCTAAAATTTACATAATTTTGAGTTAAATATGCTCTTATTAAGTAAATTTTCCACAAAATTAGTTAAATAAACTAAATTTACTCAAAATGATTATTTAAGGTCAGAATTTACTCAATTGTATCTCAAATATTATTACACAAAAATGAGTTAGGTCTATTTTAACAAATTATTTGTGTTCGGTAAATTGCAATTTGATGAGGAGAGGAAAATGATACGGGGAAATTGATACTGAGCAAAATGTTATTTTCTATTAAATTAAGGAATTAGATACAATTTTAAATTTTAGAAATAGATATTATTTTTTTTAAAAAGCAAAAAGATACGATTTAAAAAACAGGAAATTGTTCTCGAAAGAAAATGTCACAAACTTGTAAAAAAATGAAAAAGAAACGTATAAAATAAATCGTATTTTGTGTAATTATTTACACTATTTTTTAACAGCGTGGAAGAAAGATATAAAAGCAATCAAATCGGTACAAAGACGATCTACGAATAAAAATAACAAAAATCTTGAGATTTTCCGCAAATTTGCACATCATTAGAATTGCACAGTTTTTTGCAGACTTGCCAAACCAAATGCAGCACATTTAGCTGCACTATATTTTTTCTTTAAATTTTTCATAGAAAATTAAAGCTTTTTGTTGAATTATATTATGTTGGCGTTTTTCGCAGCACAAACCCACTTAAAAAGTAACTCTTCAATCAAATGAAAATGGCTTTTTTGTATCTTGAATAGTTTAGTCTCTTAAATATCTAACTCATAGTAATTGTTCCTATTTTTTTAAAATTTTACTGACAAACTTAAAAAATTTGACAAAATCCTAGAAAATTTAGTTAATCTATTTTAATAAAACAATTAAAACATAAAATTCTTAAAAAATTTTATTTTTAATAAATTTTCAAAATAAAAAAGAGTGAAAAGAAACAATTAGAAACAAAAAAAAAAACAGAATCACCATGCCACTTTTAATTCTCCACTAATCAATAAAAATTCAAAAAAAGAAAACAAATTAATTTTAAAAAAAATGGCTTAGAGAAAAAGAGAGAGAGAGAGATAACATTTATGAATTAAATAATTTAAAACCATGACCAGTATCGTACTCATGCACACGTATAATCTTATTCTTAAGTCTTCTCAAATAGAACAATATTTTTTTAATAAAATTGAGTTTTATGTAAAACAAGCGACAATTGATGAGATTTAAAATTGGCCGACAAACAACATAGGGATAGTACATTTTCCAAAATTGACTTAAATCATTGGCTAATGTCGATTCACTAGATTCGAATGTATACTCGTGCCAAAATCTTGAAAAAGCACATTTCGCCTCGTAGAAAAACGACGAGGAAGAATTCAAATGTTTTTTCTTTTTTGTGTCTTTATTATTTTCATAATTTATTGAATCATCATCTTCATCGTATTCTTCATTCTCCTCATCCTCATCTTCACCCTCTTCTTCTTCTTCACCACTTTCTCCATCATTCAAAATCTCTCTCTCCTCATCAAACTCATTGTGTAAAACATAATCTTCAATTCGATTCAAATTATCAACATCCTCATTGGGCGTATTAAATGAATTACAATTGGATTTGATCCAATCCAATGTAAATTTTCCAATATTTAAATAAGAATCGAAAAAATTTTCACTTATAACTTGAGGCGACCCGGGTGCCATTGTCTTAATCTTGTGTTTCTTCTCATTTAGAATTAATTTCGTTTCTGAGCACTTGGAATTTTTGGCAAATTTACTCGAATTATAATTATATTTAACAGTTTGTAAAGCTACATAAACATTGGGGTCATTTATTTTACTCTTAACAAATTGTAAAGACTTAGTTGTATTCTCAGCATCGAGTACGAGAATTAATCGACTCTTTTTACTCGAAGTATCCTCTTCGCCACAATGTATCTCTTTCCAAAAATCAATAATTTCCTCAATACTCAATTCATTGCCATCAATAAACGATAAACTATCAGTTAGAGTAGACGTAGGTCCACAATAATAAAATATATACGTATTATAATACGCTCCATCATTGGATCTCTTAGAAAAATATGTCTTTATCTTCATGACCAAAGTCTCCTTATTCAACCCGGTTTGAGCATAATCACAACCAAAATTTTCAATTAAATAAAATTGTAAAAAAGTTTGTATTTTATTGACTATATAATTACAACGTTGTGTTAAAGCTTGTTG
Organism: Brachionus calyciflorus; assembly: GCA_002922825.1. Classification (NCBI taxonomy): domain Eukaryota; kingdom Metazoa; phylum Rotifera; class Eurotatoria; order Ploima; family Brachionidae; genus Brachionus; species Brachionus calyciflorus. The sequence goes on from NTPY01000633.1 coordinate 634,104, forward strand.
ATAATTAAATGGCAAATACATAAGCGAATTAATATTAGTCGTACCACTGCTACTTGACGTCGTATAATACGAACTACCTGAACTAGAATTAGTCTTAGTCTTTTTCGATGTCAATGTCGGATTACTCGATAGAGTACCAGCGTTGTAAATATTTAGAATAAGTGGTGGAGCAACTAAAGCATAGGCTATACAAGTCCCCGTAGCCGATTTGGGAAATAAATAAAGCAAACTTAACCATATAAAATTAATACTTAAAGTTATTAAATATAAACCAATGGTCAATGGTGAATTAGTATTATAAGCAAATGGAGCTAGTAGTAAAGTCTGAGCAAAACAATATAAACAAATTCGATATGAAATAGAGCCCAAATGACGTACACCCTTATACCCGAGGATCCTATGTATAGGCACGTTTATATTATTACTAGAATCATAAACATTATTAAAATTTAGCCTATCATAGTTAAGAAATCTCGATATATATTTACTGAATTTATTACTTTTATTATTATTGTTTGAGTTATTATTATTATTACTTGACGATGATTGAGTCAATGTGCTATCTCTATTAAAATTCTTAGACTTTTTGCTTATATTACTTGAATTCTCAAACGAATTCGTACTAGTCGCTTCATTCAATAATAAAAAACAATCAGTTATTTTATTCATTAGATGCGATAGATTAATAATGTGTAGTAATTGAAAAGATGACCATACAAGTGCCATGAGTAAAAACAGAGGAAGTATCAAAAAGGACCATTTCTTAAAACGAATACACAACGTAATTGCACATGATAGAACAAATAGAATATAAATTAAAAAAGATGTGTATATGGTCAATTTACGCCATATGTTTAAACGACATAGAAACGATATATTCCAACGTTCCAAGCTATTCAATGAACAATAATAAATACTAATCGATGATTTAAAATAGAAAGTAAGTAAAAAACCAGCGAATGTAAGGATATTATACGACAAAATGTTAATAATAGACGTTTGATTACTATAATCAAAATTGACGCTGCGTATAAATCCAAAATCGGTTTTATTTTGTATAATATACGAGCCTATTTGTTGTATACTATTAAACGAATTCCAATTGCTTATTAAGACAATAGACAAAAGTACACATGTTAAATTAATCGTAGCACTAAGGATTGATTTAACACGGAATAGAATTAGAGTTAGGAGTAAGGGCGCAAATAGAAATAAGAGCTCAATTGATTTGGCAAATTTGAACAAATGAAACAGACCCAGCAAATAACCAATGAACAAAAATAAATCGTCCAATTGAAATATACGAAATGTATTCTGATTATTTTGATGTTGTTTCAATTGATTATAGTGTTTTTGACTATACTTAATCAAATATGTATAATAATTAAAATAGTAGTTTTTGTTCAAGGTACTCTTCGGGTCATACAAAGCTTTATCTTGTAGCTTTTTTAAATTATTTATGTAGTTCATTGAGTTCTTTTTGTGACATAAATAAATTAAACATCTGACTAGAACACTGAATAGTATAAAAAAATGAACAAATATATTGTATTTTTCCTGGACTAATTGCCTTGGCTCTTCGATAAAACAATTTTGACAAAATTGATAGCCATACATACAATTAAGCATAATACTAGCTATTTTTGTAAATAAACGATTCAACAATCGTTTTATTAACGATTTTAATTTTTTATTTTTACTCGATGAAAATTGTGATGCTGTTGTTGTCGATGCCAATGAATCAGCACCATCTCTATCTATTTGTTGATGCTGTTGTTGATTAACAGCGCCAATATTATAGTCATATAAACTAATAGCCCAATGGTGATATTTAAATTGTAGCTTTATCAAATAGCTTAGGATAAAACATATAAAAAATACAAATATGACTAGAATTTGGAGAGTTAAATAGGATTGTTTAATTGTTTTTGTCGAATCCGATGTCTCTATAATTACATCCGAATTATTATTCCATAAAGTATTATTAAAAGTAGTATTAGATTCGAATGATTTTAAATCATATAAAAAAGTCTTATTGGAAAATAGATATAAATTTAAAGAGACAAATAGTAACAAGTCGGCTAAATAGCTCAATATAGAAAGAATAACTGTGTATTTATTTAGAAGGAGATTAATGTGTAAAAAGTGTCCTAAGCGCTCGAATATCGAGTATACTGTGTCTATAGCATTATTGCTCTGGGTCTTTGTGGTCGTATTATTTAAATTGTCTTGATCGAAATTTTCCGCTTTTTTATTTTTAGTCTCATTTTCAATGTCAAAATTGGCTGTTGATATTGACCATAAATTTTGATCGTTATTTATTAGCTCGTTATCAGTGCCCATCAAATGGTTCGGCATTATTTTTTAAAAAAAAAAAAAAAAAATTTTTTTTTTTTTTTAAATAATATTCATCTAAAATCTATGAAGAAAAATATAAAAATAAGCTTGTAAAATAAATAAATAAATATCAGTTTCATGTTTTTGTTTGGTATATCACTTCCAATTTTTGTTGTTGTTGTTGTTGTAATTCAAGTCAAATAAAATTAAATAGAAAAACAAAGAAAATTTTTATTGAGTTTTTTTTTATGATAAAGAAAGAATTTAGTTTAGTTTTTTCTTGGCATCTGATAATGTACTATTATAAGTGAATAAGGAACAATCAAAATTGAACAATTTGCCACTTGTTGAGGCTAAAAATAAATCTTCACTTTTTAGAGTGAATTGAATGAGATTAAAAACAATTGAGAAAATTATAAAGTGACCACATGAATAGATGCATATTAAAACAGTCCATAAATCAGGTAGTTTCTTTGGTGGTTTTAAAAACAATGCACAAAGGGTTAATATTAGGAGGCCAAGCAAGGATAGGAAATACTTTTGAAATATTTTTTTAAAAAGTTTAAATGAATTTTTTTTTTTTTTTGAATATTTACCACAAATTTAATTAAATTGTTAAATGACTTGAGATTAGGCCAATAGTTGAGCGATTCTTTAGTTTGTCTGTTTTTGTAATATATTGTTGAAATTAGTAGAAATATAAGACTTGTGCTTATATAACCCATTACTAAACCATCTTTGATCAACAATGGCAACATGCTTTAAAAACAAAATTTTAATTTTTTTTTCAGCACCTTAAGTTATTTTTTAAATATTCTATAAATAATGTTATAATTAAATTTTCAACCCTAAAAGTTCTTGACTACAGTTCTAAAGAAAAAAATGATAGGTAATAAATTTTTTTTTTCTACACTTGTTTGATTAATGCTAATTTATATATATTTTTTTTTAAGGAATCTTTTTTTAAGGCGTCTTAATAAATTAAATTTTTAAATAAACATGAATTGTTTATAAAATTATAAATACGTTATATTTAAAAACAAAATTTGTTTTAAGAAAGAGTAGTTTTTATTTTCTTAATCTAAAAATTACGTTGGAATATTTTTTTTTAGTAACTTAAAAATATTAGCATAATAGCCTAGTTTTGCATAATACACTGTAAATATTTAAGGTAGTGAATAGCCTGCACCTTAAATATTTACAGTGTAGTGATTTAAACACCAAAGCTTTTATTTTTTCTTCTAAAAAGAATGATTAGGAGACTTTGCTCAGTCAAAACAATTTTTTACTTTTCTTTTGATTTGAAATTCTTTCAAAAAAGATACCGTAATCACTCGATAGTAGTAACGGCATAAAATCGAAATTTTTCAAAAATTGTACCCCCCCCCCATTTTTTAAAGCCGAAAGGTCTATAAATTCATTTGAGTAATAAATCAATGGGTATAAATCTAAAATCCTAGTTTTGTACCATAGTTTAACTATCGAGTGATTGCGGTAAAATTTTTTGTCAGAGATAGAAAAGATAAAAAAAAACCTAAGTATTTTTTTAGGGTGTGCCTAACAAACGAACATACAAAAATTTTCAAGGCACAATCAAAAACTCTTAGCAAACACGAATTTTATTCTAACAGACATCAACTGAACAGCTCACATAAAACTTTTTAACATACAAAATTTAACAATTCCAACGCACATAAGAGTTTATTTTAAAAACTGATTAACAAACATTTTTTTCATTTCAACATACATATTTAATTCATATAAATCAATAAATCTCAGGACTAAAATCGTAAAAAACTACGCTGAAAAGCGTTAATATACTTGACATAAGAGTTCTAACACGAATTTTAACAAGGACTCGCTCACTTGGCAAATATACTAGATATTGAGTTGGATCCTCAATATTTTTTACAAGATGTCTGGTAAGCATCATATAATGCCATCTCTTACATCTCTTTTAAATCAAATATTTGTTGTTTTAAAAGTATTGATGTGCTACTTTCATTTTGTTGATATTTTATTGAGATTAGCTCGATATTACTCAATGATGAACAATCATTTTAATACAATCAAATATCCGAATTCAAAAGCTAAAATGGCTGGTAAAAGCTTAGCTAAAAAAAGTTTTTTCAAAAAATAGAAAATAACTCGTATAAATTTATAAAGTCTTTAGAAAGTTATTTAAATATCAAGGAACAAGCCTTTAATTGAATTTTTTTTTATTTTCTTATCAATTTACTAAATTTAATATTCAATTAAAAATTTCTAAAAAAAATTTTTTAAATAATTTTAATCTATTTAGCGCACAAATTTGTGCGTTTTCAATATGCGCGCTGAAATTGTGCGTTTTCAATATGTGCGCTGAAATTGTGCGTTAATAAGTTTTTGTTTGTTAAAAAATATCTTATGTTTGCTGAAAAGTTCTGAAAAAAAAAATTATGTTCGTTTAAATAACAGTCCCTATTTTTTTATTTTACAAAAAATTTGAATAGTCGTTAATCAAATTTTTGAGATAAGGAGTCTATTAAAAACTGTACGGAAAAAATTAGTTTAGTGAATGAGTTTAATTTATCTGAAGTAGTTGTTACGAAATGGAATCGAATCCTGTTTTAATCATAGTAAGTGCAGAAAAATTAAGCTGTTTCAATTCGAAAATCGATAGAGAAATTTTTGGTATGGTAAAAAGAGAAACAAGAAAGAGTGACAAGCTTTAATAGAGCCAAACACCGCCAGGCGTTAGTCTAGATTCATCTATACTACTATTAATACTACTCATCATTACGTAAAAATTGCTTTTGAGCAGTTTAAAACATGTTAGCTAATTTCAGAAATTTACAGTACAAAGCTAAAATAAGTTAACGAAATCACGAACAAAAACACAACACTGATTGAACATTGTTGGAAAACATGTTTGAAAATGTACGAACACATGTTGCAAAATATTCGAAGACGCCGTTAACTTTCTGAACCGTCTATTAATAAATATTCATAACGTTAAATCTAATTTTACCAGAGTTCACGTGGATTTTCACAAAATTAAAAGAAAAAACAAATTAGACTGACATCGAAAATTTCTTAAAATTTTCTAAAATAAAATCTTGAAATAAAGTCAAAATTCATTAATTAAAGCCTTTTTTCACAAATGAAATTCATAGACCCTTGAAAAAACATCACTCATCTATTTTTTTTTTAAATAAAACCTGGTTATTTTTCATGAATCTTAATTATTTTATCACAAACTAACTTTCATATAATGTAAAGGATTCCTAGAACTACAAAAATGATATATTTTTAATATACCTTGAAAGGCATTTTTATATATTTTTTAAAACTCAAAAAAGACACCTTTTATCTTCCTCTGTAAACGCTCACATAGAAAACAGCATACTCTTCAAAAATCATACTTGTTCTTTTTTCTGAAATCTTTCGGTTTTTGAGAAAAAAAATGATTTTATTTGAAGAATTTTCAATCAAGAAATCTCCCTAAAAAAAATATTTTCATTTAAAAATAAAATTAAAAAAAGGCATTTTTACGAAAAATTTAAATAAGAAATAATCAAGCTAAATCTAAGCTTAAAAAATTAATTTAAGACTTTTATTTCAGAATTTTTTTCTTAAATTTGGTATAATTAATTTTTTTTAATTTTCTTTTTAACTAAAAACATTTTTTATTTAGGGAAATTTCTTGAAAAATTGTTAACGTAAAATAGAGTGAATTCATTGTCGGACTAAGAGAGCTTATGAAAAATAGTACCAAACTAATTTCAAATATAAAAATTTATAAAAACAAAAAATCCAAAACTCGAAATTAAATTCTTTCAAAACAAATAACCAAAATAGACATAAGTACTTAATTTAATAAAAGAGATACAAAATATTTTAATACAACAGCTTAGTGTATTTAAACTAATCATTTATTTCTTTTCTTAATTATATCCCACCTCTAATACCCCTATGCTTTTTTAAAAAGAAAAAATTTTTTTCAAAATTACCTTAAATTCGCTATCAATATAAACCATGTAATAATAAATGGATAAAAGTTGATTAACAAACAAGCTGGACTTAAAACAATAAAAAAGCAATAAATTACCGACAAAAAAAAACTTTTATTTTTTGTCCAAGACTTACACAGTGGCAATAATGATACTTTTTTCATGTACTTGAAAAGAGAAAAGATAAAAAACTAATGCTGAATTGACTATGGCAATCATGAATCTTTGTCGACTTGGTCGTAATAACAAATTCAAACAACATGGTAAATTGAATAATAAAGTAGCCAAAAAGCTTAATTTAGTCAGTGTATCAAGTGAAAAATTTTCTTTTAATTTTATAAACGGTGATATTGAACACCAAAAATTAGCCACTTTATCCTTAATAAAAACAAATAAAAAAAATTATTTAATTAATTTTTTGTATTGTAAGAACGTACTTCGAATAAACCTCTTTTGATCGGAAATATTCTTGTAACTACTTGAGCAACTGAATCCAAGCCATTTAGAATAAAAGGCAACCATAGTATTAAAAATGTTAAAATAACAGTTGATCCAATAAATACTAATTTTACAAATCTTTCAACAACAAAAAAAAAGGTTAATTGCATTTTTTTGTAAAATAAAAATTTTTTTGTAAAATATTAACCCGTTTTTGAAGATATTTGATTTGAAGCAAAGGCCTAGTAAATAGAAAAATATGGGCAATGCGTGATACAACTCCATTTGTTTATAATTTAAAGCCATAGTAAAAAATAATGAACTTAAAACAAGATGTAATAAGTTTCTCTTTGAGCTATTGTTATTGTTGTTGTTGTCGTGTGTGTAATAAAGTATAAATAAAATTGCCAATTGCATTAATCCGAGGCTTATTGAATTGTATTGAAAATGACCATGGTCTATCAATACTAAATTGGGATTTAATAAAATTAAGAGTAAACTTATTAGATAATCTTTTTGATTTGTGTTCATAAGAATTGAGTCCTTAGTCTTCGTACTAGATATAATCTCATTTAATATGAGATAAACACTTGGATAAAATATGATCAAATCAAATAGTAAGACTAGAAAAAAAAAAAAATTTTTTTCAAAATTTAAAATTTTTTTTTTTTCAAAAACTCACCTGTCATTCTCATGAAAAATTTATGTCTTTCATTTTCAATGCCTCTAGATTCGTGTAATGTAACAAAACTCGGGTCTATTTTATCAGCACTTTTAAATTAAAATTTAAAAAAAAAAAAAAATTTTTTTTTTATTAATTTTACACGTGTCCTAAAAGATAACTGTGATAAGCTGTCAATGGTGGATAATCCAAGCCCCAATAATTCAAATTATTATCGCTTGTATTTGAATACCAATCTGATATGTTTAAATTAAAAGTTATTTCCATCCAATGTCTCTGTGCTTTTAAGAAAAAAAATTAAGTAAAATTTTTAAAGATCAATATTATTTCGCTACCTTCATAATCACCAAACATAACCGGTTTTCCTTGTCCTAAATACTCAATTAAAAAAGTCATTCATTTTTTAATTTAAAATAAATTCTAACCAGAATAAGTATTGAGAGATATTGACCAACGGTATAAAATGCTGCTTAGGATAACAATTATTTTAAGCGCATTAAAAATCGACATAATTTTGTATTGTTCTATTTTTGTTATTGTTGTTGTTGATGGAATAATTATTGAGAAGTAAATACTCTTAATAATTCTTTTTTTATTTTTTTTTTGAGAATAAATTCTCTTCTTTGAACCCAAAACTTAATTATAATGAATACTTCAAAATCTTATAAATTATAATTAATTTCACTTTCTCCATGCTAAAGCATATACACTATTGGAAAAATATTATGTTGTTTTATTTTTTTTTATATAACAAAAATGGGAGATAATAATGTTAAAATTTAATTCCTTAGAAAAAAGAAAAGTTTTTAGATTTTTTGTTTTTTTAAGCGATCAAAATGTGTCATGTTTTCAATTCTGTTATAGTTGATATCGATTTATTTATTTTTAAAAATTAAAATTCGATACGGTCCGAATAAATTATTATAGAAAAATGTTAAATCTTCTTTAAGTTGATTTATTCGTACGGAATTTTTTCGATATATATTTATATACATAGTGGTCAGTTTTTAGTATTCTAATATTTTTGTCTTGAACACATATTTTAATTAAAATTTTTTTTTGATATTTTAAAGTTGTCTTAAAATTAATTTTTTTAAGATCATGATCAGCAAGTTTAAAGCTTCTGATTGACCAAAAATGAATTGAAGCCCTTTAAATAAAACTATGAGTAAAGTCTATAAAATTAATCGGATTCCTATTAAAAATTAAAAGAACGTGTTTCAGTACTTTTCTTTTCAATTTGTTTTATAAAAGATAGTGTCACTCAAAGACCATCCAAAAATGTTTTTATGTTAGATTATTAGCTTAAGAGAAATTTCATAGTCATATATTTTTGACCGGTTTTAAAACCGACTTGATCTTGGAACTTGTTTTATTAAAAACCGATAGATCTACCAGCTCTAATCATATCAAATTGAAAGAATTGAAATGAGTAGATATAAATTAATCCAGGATTTTTTTTCTTAGCATTATGAGAACCATTCATGGTTCTATTTATGTTATTTATTTATCAAAATATTCAATAAATTCTAATTATTAACTTTTTTTTAGAAACAAAATGAAATGTTTTTTGAAAAAAAGTTAATTTATTTTTGGAAAAAAATAAAATGACTCGTTTGGTGATTCTAGAGTTAATAACTATGAAATAAGAGAATTTTGAAAAAAGAAAAAAAAATTTTAATATTTTTATTTTATTTCAAAATTGAAAAAAAAATAAAATTAAACAAAAAAACATGGCTAATCATTTGGACTGATTTTCTTCTCCAAATATGTATGAGCACAAACAAACAAAAAAGCTTGTAGTTGTTGCAAACACAACATTATAAAATGCAAACTTTAAGAAGCTGTTGATTAAAACTCCCATCCAATACAATACGTCGATGAGACTAACACGTATTTGTCCATATAATATATATATTTTTTTTGAACCATATAACCCTATTGAAATGGCGCCAATAGTTGAAAGAGCGCATACTCTCTAAAGCCTGGTCATGGAATTGAAAGCATCTTTAACTGAATCGCCAAGATCATTACTTGAATCGGTCAGATTTTAATGGAATTGAAAAGTTCTTCATTGATCGAATCTTCCATTTTGATTCCTCCATCATTTTTTGGAGTAGCATCTACATTTACGGTAGAATATTTAATAATTTTTTTCCATTTTTTCCTTCAATCAACTTTTTTTCCGTTTTGAAAATCAAATCAAATCTTACACTTTCTCGATTTTAGACTTTTTTACAAGACGACATTCTTTCAAGATATTTACTTGTTCTTATTCCAAAAGCAGCGAACTAATTTGTGATTCGCTAGAAATTTTTTTGAATGGATTTTCAGAGTCTATTTGCTGAATAAATTCGGATATTATTATTTTGTCGTTAATTTCGGTACGCGATGGAGTGAATTTACTATCAGTATCTATTAACTTAATATCTTCGTTAGTCGATGCTCTCTTATACTATTTTTATATAACGGTTTATCGTCGATAGAATCACTTACCGAATTAGTGTTAGCAGTGTCATAACTTAAGCTAACCGCATGGTTAACGTCTCAAAAATTCGGCTCTTCATCCGACTCATCCGTGATTTTAATGAAATTGGGTTTACTGATAATTGTCTGATCTGTATGACATGGAACATTATCGTTGAATTCGGGCGTTGATGTCGGCACTATTTTTTCAATTTCAATTGATCCAAAACCAAAAATCGATGAGGCTAGTAAGCATTTGTCCATATTGTTTTTTTGGCTAGTATAATCCTATTCAAATGGTTTCAAAAGCTGAGAGAATGACCTCTCAAAAACCTTGTCATGGATTTGAGGGATCTTCTGGAATTGAACGTTTCATTTTGATTTACCCATAATTTGTTGTAAGGTTTCTACATGAAATAAATGTAAAAAAAGAGCATTTAATATTTTTTTTTTCGCATTTTATTCTTGTATCACTTTTGTCTACCATCACCTTCAATAATCGGTAAGGTATAACTAAAATCCAGAGCAAAAAGGATTATCTTATCATAAAATCTTAAATACAAACCGCATCATCATAACCACGGTCTCAATCATCTACTTTGGATGGTCGCAGTTGAATATTTATTTCTAATTTTCTAGGATTCCTCGTAATCTACATTTGTAATCTGTATTTTGACTTAAAAAGAAAAAATTTCAGGATTTCATTTTTAAAAATTGCTTATTAACTACAGACATATAAAATTATAAAAAAAATTTCTATTGAATTGAATGAGAAGATATTGTGACAATTTTAACGATGGGTAAACGAGAATTGGCAAGTTAATTTTTATTTATTTGATTAATTTCAGTTTCAAAGTTAATAAAAAATTATTTAAAATGATTAGAAAGTTATAAAATAGAAATTTGAAAAAGAGAATATTAATAACCAGATAACTTAAAAAATAAACAAGATTCTAAATTTAAAAAAAAATAAACACTGTGATTGTATACTTAATATCTAAACAATTATGAACTGATTAGCATAAATAAATGAGGACTTCAACAATTAGAATAGAGAAAAAATTTAAGGAAAAAATTACTCAAATCGTTGTTTGATTGAAAATAGCTAAGACTCAAGTATTTTTTCTTAAAAATGCAATACTTACCGATAAAATAATGAGTGACTTGCATTTTTTAATGCCTTTTGGATAATTTACATTAGACAAAATGCCTTACAGCACTCCAGAAAATTTTTAAAAAATGTGCCTTTTTTTAAATTGCAAAATTAAAAAATAAAAATGCTCAAGTCGCTTTTATATAGAACAATAAAGCTTTGCTCAAACTGCTCTGGCTTTCTTTTCGAATTTTAAATCAATTCTTTTAGTTTGAAATACTTGGGAACCTGAAAAATACTGACTACTTGTAAACTCGAAACAAACCCCTACCAAATTTTAAATTATTAAAAGCTCAAAAAACCTCTTAAGTCATCGATCAAGAGTATAATGTCTGGTCTATCTAAATCATATTATGTAGATACAAATTATAACTATTCTTAACTATAAATAATCTCATTTTGGATCCTAAAAGAACTTATTTTTGTTGCTAATTTTTGATACTGTTCTTGACTTAGGAGGTCATGATTAAAGCTTAAATCTTTGCTTCTTAATATTTAAAAAACTCGTTCTTAAATGCATTTTTTAGAGGTCTTCCGAATTAAGTCGAACATTTTGTTTCAGACTATTTCTTTTCGATTTTAAGAATGTATAAACTTTTGAATTATAAAATAATTAGACCCTAAAAGTCTCCCTGTATACCCCTAAACAATAAAAAAGCTTGGTTTTATAAATATCTTATTGAACCGAATTTATCTAGTTTAAATTATTCAAAATTGCTTTTAGAATACTCTTTAAAGACAACCTAAAAAGCATGGGAATTTTATTATGCTACTAATGATTATATTTGATCAAAAATTTTTAAAATTTCTCAAATAGCAAAAGTATATTATTCTTTACTTCAAATCTTTGAAAAAAAAATAGATCTTTTTTTGTTTAATATACTTTCCAGATCGTCTCCAATGCATTTTATTCTGCCTTTCTTTTCCCATAACTTAATTCTTAAAAATTGAATAAATTGAAATTTAAATTACATTCATGGTATTTTATTGCCCTTATGGTTAAAGTTAAGATTTAAAAGACCAACTAGTAAGATACCCTTAAAATTTTCAGCTTTCAGAGAAAGCAATTTTTAATTTAAAATCTAAGTGATATTAAAATAATTCAAATTAATTTCATACTTAAAATCCCATCTTCAAAAATTCCTATTTTTTTTAAGTAGATTAAAAATTCTATATTTCAATGTTGGACAAAAAAATTTGAATTCAAAAGTTTCTTTTTCCTCTTGATTCAGTAGTTTAGGAACAGGAATGTCGATTTCGTCAATACCATCGTCTTCCGACGTCGGCTCATCAAGTCAACAAACATCATTACCAACAATACCAAATGTTAGTTTTACCTCAATAGGTAACATTAGCGAATTACTACGTGATTTAGTATTTGTTCGACCAATAGATAAAACACTCTTGGATTTCGATGTTGATGAAAATGATCCTGAAATAGACTCAACTTTTGGCTTAGAAAAACTTAATCTTTTTGACAATAAATCGAATTTTGATCGATCACTTCAATTGTTAAACTCAAATGAACCTAATCTAGTCGATTCAATTACAAAACTACTTTTACAAACAGACACATCTAAATTAAATTTAAAACCAGAATATGAAAATTCAAATAAAAAATCAATACATTTTTCAGCTTTATTACAAACATTGGTATCAAATGAACCTAATTTATTCAATGGTGAATTAAATACAAAATTAAAAGAACATCAAATTCAAAATTCACCCAAAGTCGATATTATTAATTCTCCAAGTAATCGTTTAGAACATAAAAAAGAACCTGTTGCATCTAAAAATGAGCCAATACAACCACCACAATCTACTCCAATAAATAATTTGCCTACTCGAAGTGAATCACAATCTTATAAAATAGTCTCTGATCCAAATAAACTATGTGTTAAATTGACTCGAATTGATAGTCCTAAGAAAAAAGAAGAATTAAAAGACACAATTAAAACAAGCTCATTTTATTCTACAACTAAAACTAATACAAATCAAATAAATTCACCTAAATCAGGTAAAAAATCGGAAAGACTTGATACAAAAGCAAATTTAGCTTTACCTGATGGTTTTACACCTGAGTTAATTCAACAATTAGCAGCTGAAGGCTATGATGTAACGGGTTCAGGTGGTAGAAAATCTCGTAATTTAAAATATCAAACAGAATCAATTTCGACTTCGGCTAAAAAATTACTTGATAGTTCAAGTGATGATAGTGATACGAATAATGATGATAATTATAAATTTAAAAGTAAAAAAGATAGTAAATTATCCAATACACCAAGTAAAAATCAAATTGGTGCTCGAGTGAATAATAATATAATAAAGAAAAAGGTTGATTTAAGCGATCCATTAGAGCATCCATCATATAAGCGTTTCACTCAAATATTAGATGATTTATTAGATTCGTATGAACAAGATTTGCAACAAATGAGTTTAAATAAAAATAAAGAGAGTGAGGAGAAACAAGGAGAAATTAGAAAAGAGGAACAAGATGATGAAATACCTAGTGAATATTTACTAAGTAGACAAGTATGTGCTGATTTGGTACAAGAAGCATTTAAGCTACACACTTATTCAATTATGAATTTAATTAAAAAAGAAAATTTGTTTAAATTACAAAATTTGTTATTTTATAATATTAAAGATGGTATTAGATCAATGCATCTAATGAATGAGGTAATTTTTTCTTTTTTTTTGATTTTACAGTGAACATTTTTGATAACTCAATTGCGTAATCAAACGCAAAAATTTCTGTAGAATTTAAGCAAAACGGATTGCTTATGAAATTGAGAAAAAAAAAAACAAAAAAAATTTTAAGGTTTCACACAAAATTCTAGTATTGGAAGTCGACTGGCTTCTTTTTTTAAAATTAAAATTGAATTAAAAAAAAAATCAATTTATGTGTATCGGGCTAAGTTTAGGTTCGGAATTAAAAATAACATTACACATCATGTCAAAACATCGATAAAGATCGGATTTACTTAAATAAAAATAAACTTGCTAATATTTTACTGTCTCTTATTTTACTAATAAAAAAATCTTAGAAATAGCCATGTATTTTCAAGCATTTATAAAATAAATCGGGATTGATTTTAAATAGCATCAGCATGCCACTGTAAACATTCTTGTTAAATTTCCAAGCCTAGTTTGCTTGCGAATGAAATTACACGATCTTGATTATTAGTATCAAATAAGAGGGATCAATAACCTCCAGAAGTCAAACTATATTCTGATTCTAATTTTATTTCCTCAAGAGTTTTTGGTAAATCTGGAAAATTTTATCTTCGAGCACTGTAAAGAGTAGATTTTTCTGTAAAAATGGAGGTACATTACTGGCAATTGTTCTTGCATCGTATTTAGCGCTTATTCTACTTATTTCTTGTTCATAAATTTGAAAGATGGGTATAGTTTCAGTTTAACACCTCTCGGTTACTACGCGGACAAATTGAATAGACTCAATTTGAATGTCTCGTATTGGCGTTTCTAAATGGTCTGGATTTTCTCTTAATATTGAATCATTTGAAGAAATCGTAACACTCGCAGAACATTTCTCAGTCTTATATCGCCAATATTTAGAGTTACTTTTGTTTGTTCTATGTAGGCAATATAAGTGATTTTTATCGACAAGCACCTCACCATCAATAATAAAAAAAAATCAGTTAAGTCTTCCAATTTTTCTTTAAGCTAACTTTTTTTTTTAATTTTCTAACTAGTCAATTTTTTTATTTGAATGCAAGAGCCAAAATTTTATAGTGTCAGTGTTAGTTAATAGTTCCATCGTGAAAAAAAAATATAATTTATTTTTTCAAATTACTAATAATTTGGAAAATTATAAAATGTAATTTTTTTAAATTTTAAATATATTGGAATCTAAGTTAAGATTGAAAAGTAAAAAAAATAAATTTGAAAGAAACCTTTTATTTGTTATGGTTATTACCTAAAATAATTCTGACGCTCCATAATTCAGCAAGAGAATATGGTATTATTTTTTGGTTTAGACTTGCTCTTAAGCGGTTTAAGCAACTTATAAACATTGTTCATGGGATATTTAAGATATTGCATTCCTCTCGAATTAACGGTAATCAAAAAAAAAATTTTTTCGAATAAGGGTAGAAGTTTCATGACAATTTATTTTAAAAATCTAGTATAAAAATAATCGCAAAGAAAAACTATAGAATCAATTTCAAAATTCTTAAAGCGATAAATTATTTTTCAATTTTAGGATTCAAGTGAAGAAAAATTATTAAAAGACATCTTAGTCGATAAACTACTAAGAGCATGTGATTGTTGTATAATCTCCCTAATAATAATGACATCACCAAAAATACCCAAAGAACTAATAATCGAAGATATCATCGAACAAATAACCCTATTTTTAAAATTTAATCTCAACGAAAACATATTTCCCCATTACGATCCCGTTTATAATAAACCAACACAATCTACTGACCATAAACCACCCAATACAATAAAGCGTAAACTATTTCAAAATCAATCCACCACAACAAACCCAACAACAAATAAGACAATGTCAACCAAACATTTAAATCACGTTTACAATCGCATGAGAGAAATTCTCAATTTTACAAGTGATTTAATAAATCAAATCGATTTGACTGATACTATAATCATAACACTAAGTTCATTGAGTGTAATGTGTTTTTTTGTCGAAAATATAAATGACTTACAATTGGAGACTCTTAAAATATTGACGAATATTTTTACTAGATATGAAAAACATCGTCAATTAGTCCTCGATGACATTCTATCCTCATTAGTCAAATTACATTCAACCAAGCGTAATTCTCGTACTTATAAATGCTTTAGTGGTGATTCAATACAAATGTTCACTGCTCTAATACTTCAATTAATTCAGTCCGAAGTCAATCTACTTGACAATGACGAACAAAACAAGGAACAACAATTTGAAGAAAAAGAAACTTTTTTACTCAACACTTACGAACAAGCCAATGAAACAGCTAAAAAATTCCTAAGCATTTTTTTCTCGAAATGTAAAGTCAAACATGCCGATTTTGACTTTCGACCGCTATTCGAAAATTTCATACAAGACCTACTAATCACAGTAAACAAACCCGAATGGCCTGTCTCGGAAATAATCCTCAATTTACTTGGTATGATTCTAGTCAATCAAATACAAAGTGATCAATCCGATGTACAATCAAGAGTCAACTCATTGGAATACTTAGGTCAAATTGTTTCACAATTAAGAAAAGATTCTTTGGAGTATCAAAAATACCCGGAAAAAATTCAAAAAGTCTTGGATAAATTCAAAATTGATTCTTCAACCGAAGACACTAATGTCCAACTTCAAATAGGCTTAATTAATTATATAAATACTCTCGTACAAAATGATCAATTACACGAGTATGCTAAAAATTTTCTAATATCCCAATGGTTAAAAGAACTAAATCAGACAAGTGTGAATAAATTAGAAGATCATGGTGAACAAAGAGTCGATTCACATGATCAATTAAGAATGCAACGTATTAGAATATTTGATTTAATAAAGCGTAAAGATTTCCAAAATTTGCCTACACTGGACTCGTCCGAGGCGTTTATTCTATCGAAATATTTGAGCTCACTTAAAAAGACTTTGGATAAAAATTTTGATTTTTATTTAGTTAATATTCTCAACCTGGCTGGTAGTGATACAAACACACCGACACAAGTTCGATCTAAAGCTATTAAATGTTTATCGTTAATAATCGAAGCCGATCCTCAAATTCTACTTAAACAAAAAGTATTTGCTTGTGTTGAGAGTAATTTTCTACATCAGACTATAAGTGTCCGTGAGGCCTCAGTCGATTTAATCGGACGGTTTATAACTTTAATGCCCGAGTTAACAAATCGATATTTTAAGCTATTATCCGAGAGAATTCTAGATGTCGGTGTGTCCGTGAGAAAAAGAGTCATTAAAATATTTCGTGATATTTGTATAAATCAACCCGATTTCAAATTCTTAAATGAAATATGCGTCAAAATTTTGAGACGTATTAACGACGAAGATAATATTAAAAAGTTGGTAATAGATACTTTTTATTTAATTTGGTTTGGACCATGTGATTCCAAAGACCTATGGCTAAAACGAGTTATGAATTTAGTCGATGTTGTAAGTGACTTTAATGTAATTACAAACACGAGTGGTTTGGAAATTTTCGAGACTTTATTCAGCTCGTTAATAGTGTCGAATCAGAGTAATAATACTTTAATTAAAGACGAAAATGAAGGACTTAAAAATCAAGAGACTCTGAACGAAAAAGAAATTTTAATGAATCGTTCTAAAGAAGTCGAAAAATCATGTAAAAAAATAGTCGATTGTTTAATCGAAAATGTTCTAAGAACAGAAGCAAATACAAATTTAAATACAACCAATGAACAAGCTTATAAACGTTTAGTCTCTTCGTTTTCCACCCTTTATCTCCTATCTAAAATAAAACCTGACTTTTTTATCAATCATGCCGAGACTTTATTACCCTATTTAAATATAAAATCAACCAATTCAAACGATACTCAAATTATAAATAGTGCTGCCAAGATTTTAGAATGTGTTGTGCCTTTATTACAATCACCATCGAATAGCTTTTTATTATCACTCGAAGAGAGTTTGTGTAAATTAATATTTCAAAGTGGTATGGTTATTGTGAGCAGTTGTGTTAGTTGTTTGGGCACAGTGGTAAATAAATTGACTAAGAATTATAAACTAGCAGCTGACTGTTTGTTTAAATTCTACTCTAATGCTGTACGTTCCAGGCAAAAATTTAAGCCAAATCAACCGATAGAACAATGTGCTAAACCAATGCTTTTTAGAGTCCTATTTACTTTAGGTCTTTTGGCAAAACATTTCGATGTTGAATCAGACGAATTTAAAGATTTTAAAATTTGTACGAAAAATGATCTATTCGAAACATTTTTGTATTTTATACCAGGTTTTGATTTTGATGTACAATTAAAAGCTTTGATTGGTTTAGGGTCTTTTTTGACTAGAAATAGTGATTATATGATGCGCGATCAAGTTAAGACTCTTTATTTAGATTATATCAAATCCGATGAGACTAAAATACCATTTAGTTTAAAGTCTCAAGTATTTAGTAATTTAACAGATTATTTAAATGAAGAGGATCAACGTATTTTAGCTCGAAGTGTCGAATTGATTAAGACACATGTTAAGGATGATTTAAAAGAAATGTTAGATGTTCAATCTGGTATGGCATCAACTATCATTCAATCATTTCTTAAGCCAATTTTAGAGTCTTATTTGACCCATAATACACCAGTACGTTTGAGTATATTCAATTGTTTAGACATGATTTTAAATCAAGGTCTAGTCTATCCAATTGAATGTGTTCCCTATTTAATAGCAATGACTACGGATAGTGAGAAAAAAATTCACACTAAATCTCTCACTCATTTGAGTAATTTACAAAAAGCTCATCCGAATTTTGTTCAATCAAAATCAATAGCTGGTATTAATGTTTCTTATTTGTTGCAAAAAGCGATCAGAAAAAATGAACCGAATACTAGTGATTTGGTTATTAGAGGTTATTCAGAAAATACTGAAATTCTTAGTCTAAATCATCATTTGTACACGTTGCTTAGGTCGAATCGTTCATATAGACGAGCTTTTATACAACAATTACTCAAGATGTTTGACGATTCGACACATAGTAGTCAACGTAATACACATACTAGTTTAGATCATATGATATTTATAAGCGATAATTTAGCATATTTTCCCTATCAATTAATGGACGAGCCATTGTATCTAATACATCATATTGATCTTATAATATCATGTACTGGTATTAATTTGTTACAAACATTTAAGGAGGGTTTGAAAAATTCGAAAATTTCTAATGATAAAAGTCGAATGGTCAATACGGTTCAAGAGAATAATGTTGTCATGGATAGTATTGATGTGTTTAGTCAATTGGAATGCCCACAAGAGGCTGATGATAATTCGAATAAAAAAATAAATAAAAATATTGATGATGATGACGACGAAGAGGAAACGTATGAAAAAGTCTATAAAAATTTACCTGATGATTTAACACAATTGAAAGAGTGTATGTACAAGGCGCAAGGATGCTGTTTGTTATTAGTTTTGAAAATGTTCTTAAAAGAGGTCTATTCTATTAGTGATAGTAAAATAGAAAGCTATTCGACGACAGATACGGCCAAAGTTAATGATAGACCATTGACTAGTCGTAAAACAAATAGGAAATTTAATCCTAAACAAACTATAGAGTATATCCAGCGGTATAAGAATCTAAACAAAATCGATCAAGAAAATCTTAAAGAATCTCTTGTTAATGAATATTTAGAAGTATGTTTTAGTTATTTTTTTAATTTTAAAATATTATTTGGGCATGTTAAAGATTTTTTTCAATTTTTTTTGCCAACAAAAATCACTATGACTTTTGGTGGCAAAAAATTTTTTTTTATATATTAGAAATGTTATTTTTTAATTTATTTTTTAAAGTTCAAAGAATTAATGTTGTCAATAGATCAAGAAGATTTAAATAAGACTGATGAAAATAGCAAACCAAATTCAAAATTAAATCCAAATGAAGCTAAAATAAGTCTATTACAACAAAAATTATACGAGGGTATTGAAAAGACAAGTAGATCTGTTACAAATACTCCAGGTGGTACAGATTCAGTACATGGTACACCAATGAAATCAAAAGCCAAATACAAAAGACAACTTTCGAGTTCAACTAAAAAGTTATCAGCTAAAAAACGCAAGAAAAAGAAGGACTCGGATTATAAAAGTTCAGATGAAGATTTTGAAATTGATAATAGTGATTGTGATGATGAATATTAAAATTTTAAAATTTTTTTAAATTTTTTTTTTCTAAAAATAAAATCAAATTCTTAGCTTGTGATCGAATTTATAAATTGTATATACAACATTACTTTTTTTTTCTTTTTTTTTAATAATAAAAACCAATTTCAATAAAACATGATTTTAATTTTCGTTTAAAATAATAAAAACCGATTAATAATAAGTTTTTTTTTATTACAAGACAAATTGAACCAACTTTGGTTTTTGTTTCTTAAATCATATGGAACCGACTTTTCATTCTTTTTGGTAAGCGACAATTTGAGCCCGCTTGGTTCGTCGCCATTATTATAAATTTTATAAATGAACCGCGCATTTCTTTTTATTAATCTATGTTGATAACAATCTAAATTGTAGTTACTCAATTTTTTGTTGAGCTTATTAAAGTGTTCCAAATTTGATGCTGATAAATCAATTAGCAAGAGTTTATTAATACAATAATAATAAGTATTCGCTAATTTCTGAAGTGTTCGTTTAGGAAAATATATTGATAAGGACATACAATAATCGAAGTAAGGCAAAATAAACGATTTGAAGAACTGGCGTCATTTAAAAATCTTCATTTCATATCTTCTATTGACGGTCCTATAGTTAAACTTTATTTATATTTGAAATTAAGAATATTCCGGTTTATCAAATACACAGATTTATTTTCTTCAAAGATAATTCGAATAAAAGAATACAATTTAAGTTACTTATATTGATTGAAAATAAAAATCATACTAATTCTGAAAAATACAAATTTTAAAAAGTTGATTTGAATTTTTTTAGAATTTTTTTTAAAATAAAATAATTAATTTAAAGCTATCTAATTTTCTAGTCTAAACATATTTTTAAATTTTTGCCAATTTTTTTAAAATTTGACCAACAAAACATTGACTCCAATAATTTTAATGCTAGGTTCAGGTGCTTTTTTTGATTTCCAAAAAACCATAAGAATTTCGGTAATTTAAATTTAATCATATATTTTTTTGTGTTTAAAAATGATTTGTAACTTGAAAAATTTCTGTTCAAAAGCTAATATGATTTTGTGCTAATAAGTTTTATCAACGAAAAAAAAATTATGAAAAAAAGTTTTAAAATTGTGTAATAAAGTTTTTGTCTTGTTAAAATTGATTTTTGTGGCGGAAATTTCTTCGTTGTGGGTACTAGGTAGACCCCTATTAATATGACCATTTTTTATTCGCCTTTATTTAACATAACTTTAAATTTGAGATAATTTTTTCTGGTTATTTATTTTATTCAAGCTCCGACGTTTTGTCTAACGAATTTTGAAGAAGTTGGGTTTGTTTTAGTTGCTAAAAATTACTTGCATCCTCAGTATACTGCCCCCAAATCATAAACCGTAGTTGCGGAGCTATAATTTTTAAGTATCTTTGAATTTTACCTCAAATAAAGGGATAGGT
>NTPY01000633.1:691888-705156 GCA_002922825.1 Brachionus calyciflorus
AATAAAAATACCATCTTGGCTTCTTCTTCTTCTCGATCCAGCTAAACTATTTTAACTCATATTAAAAATTTGAAATTTTCTTTTTCACGTGCTATGAATTAATTAATTTACAGTACTTTATTAAAAAAATAAATTTAAAATAACTTCTTCTTTTGACAAAAAATTTTTGCATTATTTGGATATTTTTGGCTGATAATTTTGGGAAACTTAACAATTTTTAAGCTAAAAAAGTATTCAAGAAATGGCAAGTTTTTTTTTAATGAAACATTTTTTTTTCAGAGTTTGAATTAGATTAGCCAAAGAACTCTCATTAAATAAAATTTAAAAAATTAAAACCAAATACATAAATAAAAGGCTAATCTATAGTTAAGAACTAAATTTTACTTTGATAAACACAGTGACCAGTTTAGTCCCTTGAAATTGGGGAAATCTCTGTTAAGTTTAATTTGATTTTTTTCCAAATATTTTTGTCTAAAACTTTAAACAAAAAAGATTGAAACCTTTTGAAAAGCACTACTTAAGTATCTTTATTAGCAATCAAAATTTACTTTTTTTTTGAAAAAAAAAGTTCCAAATTTACTATATTGAATTTGGGCAGTAACACGACCATTTTGTTTTTATAAAATTCGATTTTAGCTTGAAGAATTAGATGCACTAAAAATCATTATATAAGGCTAATATATTTTTTAAAATTCTAATGTAATTTTTTTTGGACTTAAAAAGAAAAAAGCTTTTTTCAAAAAAAAAGTTGCCAAATATATATTGAAAAAATTTGACCAAAATTTTTGGGTACCGTATTATTTTGTTTTTTCATACGGCTCTTAAACTCAAGATTTTAAATTCATTATTACAAATTAATTACCCAGCTTATATTAAAACTAAGCGGACGCCCTATCTAGATCTGGGAAAAAGCACTGGTGTAGCCAATCTTACTCTATCTCCCACAAATGGACTCTATAATTACGATAATTTTAATAATAAAAATTTTCGTAGTAAATAAAATTTTAAAAGTATAATTTTATAACACTTAAAATTACACTTTAATCTTGAATAAAAAATTGATTTTTTTTTGGCTGTGTGATTTTTTGTTACATAAATGCAAAACGCTATAACTTTTTTTTTGGGAATGGAATAAATTTATTCTGTTAATTGTACTATAAGAATGTTCAACGCTTGTACATCTTTTATTCAGTCTCTGCTAATTTTCTGCAATTGATCTGCAAAATGCAAGGAAAAAAGGGAGGCATGGCTCAGTTGGTTCCGTCGTTGTATAATGAATTTCAAAATGGCGCAGAAGATTGTGGGTTCGAGTCTATAATGGGTTAGAAAAGTCCAGCGAATGACGATAAACTACTAATGGTCGAGTGCTGATTGGTCGTGTCCCATCACAATAAAAGACATTTTTCACACGTTGAATGTAATCATCAAGTGAGAAACTAATAATTTGGAAGCAGTTTGATTATCGTGCCTAAAAGGCTCGGCCGATGATAGAGAGAAATCTTAGTAGAAAATTATCAGAGACTGCCTTTTTTTTTTGTACCAAAAATACCAAGTTTTGGTACATCAGAAATAAACAACTTTATTAAAAGTGTTAAATACGCTTATGTGTTTTACCGTTATCGTTTTCGAAAAAAAAAAAATTCTTAAAAATTTGATTAATAATTTCAAAATTTTTATGAAATTTTTTTTTTATCAGATTCATCTAAGAAAATGAATCATCATTTAAGAGAACAAAGTAAAATGCAGTGTATCCTCGATTTTATGTATCTTCGAATTCATGAAGTACCCTTTGAACTCACCTTTATGTAATTTAGTATTTGATTTTATGAATTTTTAATTTCATATTTTATCAGTTCTTAATATTTAGTAATGTGACATATTCTTTAAATCATAATTTACAGAGATAAGAATTAACTTTCTAAAGATAACGAGGATTTCTTTTTTATTTAAATTTACAAGATATAAAACTAAAGATAAATTTTAGCTTTTTTCCAACTACCAAAATCCTGATGGTCATTTAATCATTAAGTATAAAATAATTAAATTAAACAATCGAAAGATTTTGAAGCCTTTTAATAACGAGAGAAAGAAAGAGAGAGAGAGAAAAAAATGAATCCTTAATAAATTTATTTAGAAAAATTCTCTTGGATTTTAATAATATTTTACATTTTGAAAAAAAAAAAAAAAAAAATTCTGAAAAAAAGCCTTAAATTACAAATATTTATTAAAATAAAAAAAAAATAAATTTTTTTTGAACATTACCATTTTTATTGAAAAAAAAAGAAATAAAGAAAAAGCGATTCAAAATTTTATAAAATTAAAATCTAATGAATACAAATTGATTTAAATTTTTATCAAATATTTTATTAGTAAATAAAGATATCAAATCAAAGAAATGAAGAAAAAAAAATTGCTATTCTGTTTCTATTTCTTTTTTTGTTACCAAAATTTTTAACAACTAAAAAGAAAATTATTTTTCTTGGAAAAATATTTAAATTTTTGTTTCTTTTTGTAAATTTTAAAATTGAATTTCAAATTTTTCTTTCCATGTTTTCTCCGAATTAAAGAAATGTATATTTTGTAGAGGTTGTTATTGTTGTTTTTTTGTTGTTGTTGTTGTTTCTTGGTTGAAAACGTGTGTGTTTATCTTATTATCGTTCAGAGAGATTTCACAAAACCGATTTTATTCTTGATTGCTCTAATTTTTTATTTTTTTTATTGTCGAAACTTTACTCTTACTTACTCGAATTCGACACAATTTATGCAAATTAGAAGAAATTAAAAAAATATCTTATTTGTCTGAATACCTTCAAATTTACTGTTAAAACAAAATTTTCAAGATTAAATATTAATAAAAAAAAAAATTTCAATTTTTAATTAAGAGTGTACATTTAGAAGAAAAAAATTCAATTTTAATCTTTTTTATTTGTTAAAAGTAAAATCAAAGGTATAATGAGATATTCTCATATGTAGTTTTATTTTATTTTTTTGATATTTTTTATGTTGGCCATATTTTGCTTTAATAAATGGGTTAACCAATTTTAAATTTGTTAAAAAATGCTTGTTAATCTATTTATTTTTGAAATTAGTTTAAAATTCAAAAATAATTTGATACTCGACCAAAGCATCTCTATCAAAATTGATTACCTTTCAAATTAATTCAGATACTTTTTTATCTAAATAATTGAAAATTAGGCCCTTTTGAATTTATAGAAATATTTTCTATTTTCATTGAAAACAAGCAAGATAGATGTTAACGTCAAGAGATGTTCGACCGAGCAATTCCAATTTTTATTTGCCATCTTGTTGCCATAATCTAATTTTTTTATAATCTAATTAAATAAAGTCTTTAAAAGAATTTTGATTTAGATCTTTAATTCTATAATTTATAAAGGATATACTGTAATAAGAATATAAACAATTATTACAGTCTGTTTAAGCATTGCTTATACAGTGGATGAATTAAACAATCCCTTTTATTTACCTAATTACAATGCAATTTCAATGATTTTTAATGGATGGCCTTTTAAAAAATTATTTCACAAAGTTTTATTTTTTTTATCGTTAATTACTATCAAAGTGATAATACCGACCAAAAAAAAATTAAAAAATAAAAATTTGGATCGAAAATAACTCTTTAAAAAAAATAATTTTTTTTCCGTTTTTTTGATATAAATTACGAGAAAATTTAATTTTTTTTTTTCAAAAATTTCACACAATGTCGGGCTTTGTGCATTAATTAACCTAAAAAAAAAAGATAGTTAAAATTTTTTTTAACCGTCTTGAATCGAAAAAATGTCAAACTTATGCCAAAGTTCACATTCCGTCGAGTTTTCATAATTTTTTAGGAGACTGGGAAATGGCATTTTTTAAAGAATAAATCTTCATCTTTTTTTTTTAGTTAAATTGTACATCAAAAAAATCTAATTGAAAAATAAAAAATGTAATTATTCAACTTCAAAAAAATTAAAACTTCAATGGCAAATTTTTTTTTTTCAATTAGATTTTTTTGATGTACAATTTAACTTAAAAAAAAGAAAGATGAAGATTAAGACTACTGACAGCGTCAGTAGGGACGTATTAGTATATGACTATTACAGAGGATTGTCTGTGTTTTTGCTTCGATTTAAATTTTGTTCCGTAATCATGTATTATTAAAATTACTTTCTTTAAATTCTTTACAATCTAATTTCCCGGGACTATTCTCTGGTGGAAAATGATCAAATTTGCTTTTTCTTGGACTTGAAACTATTTTCATCAGTATCTGCTTCAAAAGTATTCAATCTCGGAAAATAATTTTATGTATCTTATTCGTTTTTTGACAAAATTTTACTAGCTAAATATTTTTTTGTTTTATCTAATATTTAAGATCAATTTCTTAAGCTTTAACAGAACTAACTGTGTCAAAAGTCCTTATCTATGTGCTTACAATGGTGGCAACGATTTTGTAATTTCTGAGGATGAGCATGAGGATGAGCACAAGTATGAGGTTGAGCATGAGCATGAGCATGAGCACGAGTATGAGAATAAACAAAATAAGAATATAAAAATGATCAGCAAGTGGATTTATAAGAGCAAGGTTAAAAATTACTTTTCTCTTGGAATATCTCTTAGAAAATAGAGCCGGTTTATATGAAGGTCATTTTCAAAATTATTTTTTAGAACTTTTTTCTGAATTTTTTGAAAATTTCTTCAGAGACACTTTTATAACAATTAAATTTTTTAATTTTCAAATTCTGTTTGACCAATTCAAGCTCAAGTTTAAATATTATGCATGAAAGTTGACTACATATTAAACCCATTAGATAATTATAAATTTCATTCAAGACTTAATTTAGTTTGACTTAGAAGTCTTTCTAATTTTTTTCTATCTATTTTTTGATGAACAATAACATACCGTATTCGCTTGCAGAGAGGCGCATGCGGCTAATCCCATCAAAACCATGTTAAAAAACTTTTTCCTTTAAAATTTTAACATGGTTTTGATGGGATTAGCCGCATGCGCCTCTCTGCAAGCGAATACGGTATTTCATACTATGAAAAATTTTTTTTTTTTATTAATTTAATTAAATTTTAAATTATAAAAAACAAACGTTTCCATACGTCCTTTTAAATCTTAATTAATTTCTAAAAAAAACGCTTGTTAAAATTTAAAAAAAAGGATTAAATTTTAATCCTTTTTTTTAAATTTTAATCATTAAAATAATTTTTTGTAAAAATGCGTTAATAAAAAGTAAAATTTCGGCTATAACAATTTTTATTGAGTTTTCCTTTTTATACCTAATTAATATTTTGTTAGTCTTTTTTCCTTAAATCTGGGTTACTATCATTTGGAGACTTTATCAAAGTGGAGACTTTTGAAAACAGTGACTAGTATTTTTAGAAACTCTTACAAATAAAGCTTCAGTTAAAACTTTTGATGAACTTGGTAGTCTAAATAATGTAGAACATGCAAACGATACTCTTTCTAATATTGAATACAATAGTTTGTTAGTAGAGATACGAATAATTGAACGAGCTAAAAATGAACAGACAAGTCTACCAAAGATATTTGATGATGAGTTGGCCAATTTAGTTAGTACTGGTGTAGATCATGAGTTGGTTGCTGCTTTTTTAAATTCAAAAAGAAACAAAATAGAACAAAAAGCATATAGAGCTAAAGCATTAAATACTGAAAAGATTCAACACACCGATGACATTAATTTAAATGGAGAGTTTGGTTTAACTGTTGACAATCAACCTTTTGTGTTATTCGATTCAAATGATACTGATCGGATTATTGGATTTTGTTCTCCAATCGGATTAGAAATATTAAGTAAAGCTAAACGTTTACATAGTGATGGAACATTCAAATCAACTCCAAAATTGTATTATCAAACGTTTTGTATTCATGCATGGTTTTTAGAGCAAATGTTTTGGGTTCTTTATAAACTTTTGAAGGAAAAAAGTGAACGTATTTATAGAAAAAAGTTAACACTTCTAAAAGAAGCATCTTATGAACGAGGTATTATTATTAATCCAGATACACTAGTTACCGATTTTGAACTTGCATCTATTGCATTATTGCGTTTCGATTCCACTTTACGTCTATAAATGTTCTTGGCTGTGATTTTCACTTTGCGCAAAGTATACGCCGTCATGTTGATACTTTAGGTTTAAAAGTTGCTTATTCTTCGAATGATGAAATTCAATTCTTTATTAAATCGTTCATGACTTTGTCAAAGGTTCCAGTAAATTTAGTCGATGATGCTTTTTTAATAATTTTAGAAATAAAAAATCAATTGACAAATTAAAAATGAAATAAAAAATTGACAAATAATGCTGAACAGGAAGAAGAAGTTATTGCTCCTACTCTGAGTACTAGTAGAGGACGAGGACGTGGTCACGGTCGAGGTAGTAGAGGCGTTATACGTGGAAGAAATTTGGAACTTATTCCTGGTAACAAGTCAAAAATAAATTATTCAGACCAAATTGAATCATTTGTATCGTATTTTGTCAAAGGTTAAAAATATAAAAATTAAATGAATACTGATTATCTCTGTTTTTCACTTTCTAAAAAAATTGATATTATATGTTTTTTTTTAATTTTTTAAAGACACCAGAGAAATGAAAATTGTTTTTCCTCATCCTCATCCTCATCCTCATGCTCATGCTCATCCTCATACTCATGATCATCCTCATACTCATGCTAATCCTCAGAAATTACAAAATCGTTGCCACCACTGTATATGAGAGTAAAGAGAGAAGTTTTTTATTCCGAAAAATATTCAAAAATGTCCTAATTATTTGACAATATCTGATATATTTTATAAGCAATTATAACTAATTCAACCAATGAACGCACAGATTTTATTCCTTTTAAAGGATAAAGTTTAATTGTCTAAATTTCTGAAATTTAACTTATTTTTTACATTTTGTAAATATTTAAAATTTTCATTATTTTTTTGCTGAAAGAAGGGCGCAAAACCTTCAAGCAGCTGACCTAGCGGTTATTTTTTGTAAATAAATAAAATAAATAAATAAAATAAATAAAATAAAATTTTATTTGAGAAGAAATCTAAAGATAAATTGTTGAATTGCTTTAGACATCAAAAGCAAAATCAAACCTAATGCAATCAGTTAAACGATTATAATAAATTTTTTGATAAAAAAAAAAGCAAAAAGCACCAGCTATAGCCAAGAAAATTTCTTCGATTGATTGTTTTTTAATATATGATTCAATTAAATAAAAGAGCAAAAGCTTATGTTGTAATTTTATATTGTAAAAGACTGATTGACCAAAAAACAACAGCATCTTATTTTAGTCGATAAAATCAAATAGGTATTTCTTAAATGTACCAACAAGTATAGAACTCGACTGTTTACGGTTAGTACTAGAATTTGATTTTCTTCACTTCTTGGTTGTTCTGAAATTAGGTTTTCAATTAATTTTTATGTGGTCAATCGAAAAATATCAGCATTTTCATTAATGATTTAAGTTTAAATATTTTTAAACTAATTTTTAAGGCAACACAAAAACTCGAAAAAATAAAATATTTTTAAAAATACTTTTTTTAGAAAATTTTTCTTTTTTGATTATAAGATCAGGCTAAAATAAAAAATCCTTTATATTAACTCGGTGTTAAAGATTAAATTTCTTTTTTTAGTAGGATACACTATAGAACCTCCCCTAACGCCAAATCAGAAAAAGGTATATATCAGCTTATAGATCTCGACGAGCTGATCACGAATATATTTGTTTTACTGCAGGGACGTTCCGTTCAAAAGTTATTGGTTTTGAAAGTTTAAAAAATTGATTTCATTGATCGATTTATTGAACCTTTCTTAACTCAAAATCTAGTAGAATTATATATAAACTTGTAGATCAACGAGGTGATCACGAATATATATAATTATTGCTCGTCGGACCTTCCATTCAAAAGTTATTGTCCTTGAAAGTTTTAAAAAAAAATTAAAAATATATTAATCGCCTCTAATTTAATTCAATTATTCTTTAAAGATGATTGTTGAGAATTTTGAAAAAATAATATTTTTTTTAATTCAATACCTTCTCTAAACTCTCCCTAACCCTAATCGCTAAAAACTTTATTTTTTAAAATTTTATTAAAACATTTCTAACCCTAATTTTATGGTTAGAATTCTTTAATTTGATTTTATATTTTAAGTCTTAACTTTTAACGGGTCTTTTTAAAGGCCATCATAAATTAAAAATAAAGCAAAAAAAAATTAATTTCGATTTTTTAATATAATTTCATTTTTTTTATTGAATTTGACATGAATATATTTTTAATTTTTTTTAAAAACTTTCAAGGACAATAACTTTTGAATGGAAGGTCCGACGAGCAATAATTATATATATTCGTGATCTAATAACTTTTGAACGGAACGTCCCTGTAGCATAAAACATATATATTCGTGATCTACAAGCTGATATATACCTTTTTCTGATTTGGCGTTAAGGGAGGTTCTATAGTGCACCCTTTTAGTGCATTGTTAAAACCAAAAATTACACATGAAGTGCGTCGAACTTGTAATCATTTTTTTGGAACATGGAAGAGGTTTTTATATATGTAGGTGCATGTGCTACACATGTAAATTCGGGTTCTTTCCGTCTATAAGTTTCCTAATTTGTGTTGGCTTAAAAGGTATTAGAGGAAGGTAGTACAATTTCGCGTCGTTGTTTTTTCTTTCGAAGAGTTTCAAAGTCTGGTTGTGACTGACCAACTAATGTTATGCAACTGATAACTAGTTTTTTGAAAAAATAGCGGTGCAATCAATAATGATTGAGTATAAAACATCAGCTAGCTTTGATGAAGACATGAAAATATTGTACTAACATCGTATTTTGTTATCTTACAAAATTTCGAATTTTAACGAAAATTTACATCTCAAATTTGACTCAGCTGCATGCCACAAAACGCCGAATGTTAAAAATTTGTGAATTATATCATACTGAGAACAACTTATTTGATTAAAATTTTTTTAAAGGAGTTTTAAAGAATTATCCTTTTTATTACAGTTTTAATTTTTTTAAAACTCCTTTTTAACTAATTGCGCATTTATTATTATTTTTATTTTTTCTCTCAAATATGTAAAAATGTAAAAGTATAAAAATGTGCAATAAATTACATTTTGCCAAATATCGAGTAAAAAACTTTACTTTGACTAAAACTATTTGGGTTCTTAATGTCTTAAATCTCAGTCCAAATCAAAAAAACTTGTTAGATCTTTTTGAGAGTGAATATTTATTATTATTTATTATTTATTTGTTTCAGCCTCATAAGCAATAAAAAAAAAATTTAAAAAGTTATAAATATGCTTTTGCTATTAGAAATTTTTACTTTTTAAGTTTAAATGAACAATGGTGAGGGACACGAATTCGAAAAAGAAATAATAAACTTACAAAAATCAAATAACATTAACTGATGGCAAGGCCCTTACGATCACTTTATCAGTGAAAACAAAAAAGACAACAAACTCATTTAGTGTCTTAAATATGTTAATTATGACACTTTCTTGATTTGTCGTCCGTGTTTCTTTATAATACTTTTTTTGTATTCATTACCTAAAAATTGTTCGAAGAATCTGATTTGAATTTATTTTAATCTACTTGATGTAATTTATTTATTGAATAGAATAAATTACATCACCATGACTGCTTGGACGCCCATGTTTGTATCAACTGAGCTATATCCCCCCGTACTTGATGTAATGAAATTATTGACTAATTTTGAATTAATGCCATTTATGGATGTTGTATATGATCTTTATCATATCTTTTTTGAAGCGTTCAAATTCATTTATGTTTTGTTTTTAATTTCAAGAGTTTCACAACCAAAGAACAGTACCGACATTATTAAGTTATGCACATGTAGCTTTTTAAAAAGGGAAATCATCATTATCTGTTATTCATCACATCTAAATTTCTTAGTTTTGATAAATTGATTTGTGATGCTTTTTTTTCGTTTAGTTAAATGATCATTTTAATGCGAGATCAATATACTTAAAAATACAGTAAATCACGTTTAAATTGAACACGCTAAACTCGAACCAAAATAAAATCCCCGGCAGAAATCCTTTACATCTTATGTTAAAAAATGGCTTAACACGAACATGTTCAACTCGAAATCACGGATAACTTGAACTAAATTGATCAAAAATATTGAAAAATTTCTTTCCAAACTTGGCCAGATTTCTAGCTTTTCATTAAAAAAATTCCGCCAAGTTCAATTCCTACGTTTTTGGTAAATCTTCTGTAAATTTAGAGAAAATTTGAATGATTTCCAGAAAATTGTGCGATTTAACGTGGCCAACGCTTTGGAAAAACACAGGACAAATTTATGTATCAAATATGGAGTTCCTGAACTTTTTATCCCACTAACGATTTCCCATTTATATTAAAAGTTCAATTTATTTGTCAAATTCATAATGATGGTCAAGTAAAATAACCAGATAAAAAAATTTGCATAAACGATTTTCGTATTTTTTCCCTGAAATTGAATTTTTAACATAAATGAAGAATTACATTTAGTTGACGATTTAAGTCTAAAAAAGCAGAAAAAGATTTCGAGAATTATAAAATTAGTTCAGCTTTTAATTTTAGATCTATAGTTTTAATCCGAGTATAAACGCTTTAAAATTACCCATAAATTGTTTTCTAACACAATTTATGGATTTAAGTCTTTTTTCATTTTTATTTTTTGAACAAAATTTTGTTTGTTTTCCCTATCGAACCTTACATCTTAAAAAAAAGAGCTTTGTAATTTTCAATTGCAAATATAAGAATTTAAGAGATTTCAAAATGACCTAAAATTTAAAAAAAAATATATAAAATTTAAAATTTTTACAAATTCCTAATCAGTGCCTTTAGTTGCTTAGCAACATAAATCAGATAATAAAAAAATTCTTGGATTTTTTTATTTTCAAAATTTTAATTCACGCTCTGAGATTAAGGATATATATTATAAAAAGGAATATATATATATATATATATAAGCATAATAATTTATTCAAAAAAAATAAAATAAAAATGAATTCACTTAGAATCGATTTAAAAGAAAATGACTCATACGAAGACTTTAAGGCAGCTTTTATTTGTGTTAATGATGGTGCCAAAGGCTATTTGAAAACATCAGATGAGCTTTTAAAAGGTTTAATATTTTCTGAAACTAATTTTCAAATATAAAAAGAAATAAATTTAATTATTGTTAAATTAAAGCTTTGCAAGGATGCGGAAGGAATCCAGATCAAAGAACAATTAGTCGTTATTGGAAAGAATACAATAGTATTTTTTTTTCGTTATTTTTTTTTAAATAAACATTTTAAAAATAATGTCAAAATAAAGAAATTGGTCTTGACGAATTTTGTGAGATAGCCTCTAAAGAACATCCGCCCAATGAACAAGAATTAATTCAAGCATTTAAAGCTATAGACACTGATTCGAACGGATTCATATCTATCAACGAATTCATCGATGTTTTCTCTAAAGTAATTCTTAATCACAATATTTAGGTTTAATTTAATTTAAAATTTTTAAAGGAAGGTGATGCAATGGAAATAAAAGAGATTAGAAAAATTATGGATGAAGCTGATTTGAACAAGGATCAAATGCTCAATTATAAAGAGGTTTTTTTTCTCAATAAATATTTTTTATTTTAATTTGACTAAGTGAGGATTTAGTTTTCAAGATTAATTATTGATACTATACAAAAATCTAAAAAAGCAGCTAGATCTCAAATGAAAAAAATAGGTAATTTCAAAGATAAGAAATTAATTTTAAAAAAAATTTAATTTTTTAAATTTAAAGTTGGACATACTGATGATCAAGAATTATTAAGTAATAGATCTAGACAATCTTCTATAAGCTCTAGATCAAACCGACCACATTCAAAAGGTTACCATGAATCCGATAGTGATTATGAATCTAAAAAACACGATAAATTAAACAAGAATTTGTTTAAATCTGAATTAAATCGAACACGTTCGATTGATTCATTAAAAAGTCCTCGTAAAAAATCGGATTTTGATGATCAATTTGAAAGAAGAAATTCTTCAAAAAGTCTAAATAGAAACTCTTCTCCAAAAAGTAAAGTATTAAAAAAAATATTTTTTTAATTTTTAAAAAAATTTTTTTTTTAAGAAAATAAAAATTTTGAGCCAGATTTTGAAGTTAAAATTGCGCCGGCTTCAGAAGCTAGAGAAACTTTAAAATATCCTAAAAATTTTAAAAAATGGTTCCATAAATCTATAAAAGGTGGCTTTTATTTTAATGAAATTTCAAATGGAATCATAGCTAATTCATTTGCTCTTGATTTACAAAATGAATCAAGCTTATTTTTTTCTATTGAGACTTTTAAAACACCACTTCATACTAGTAATTTTTTAATTTCAGAAATTTTTTTTAAATTAAATTTTTATATTTCAATTTTGGAAGATTATGAAATTGTGAATATGGATGTTTCTCTTTTAATTGTAAAGAATAATAAAAGTCTTAGTGTTAAAGGCTTTACTGAGAATAAAATTGAAAATGTAATTTTTTTTCCCGTAATTTTAAAAATTTAAAAAAATTAAATTTTTTTAATGTTTTGTTAAGAAATGGTGTACTAGATTAGATTTGTCGCCTGGTCGATATTATCTATTTCCATTTACGACTGGTTGTCATCTAAAAAGAAGAGCGAGTGATTATACAAAAAATGAAATAAAACTATTTCAAAAAGATCTGAATGGTAAAACTACTCTATCCAGGCAGTTTAAGTAAGTCTATTTTAAGGTTCTGGAAAAATTTCAAACCGTAGGAAATTGCTGGTGGTTAATTTTTACAGACTGCTCTAACAATATTCTAATATTCTTTAAAATCTGAGAAATTTGAATATTATAATTTTGAAGTTTGTTTGAATTCAGCGTTTACTTATATATAATTATTTTTTGGGAATAAAAGATTTTTTTGTTAAAGTTGCGCATGTCTATAAGACCCAAATATTTAAAAGACTAATTTTATATTTTTAATTATTCTTATCAACCATCTGTTTTGTCATTCCTAGAAAATGTTGAATTTTTATTAGAATAGCGGTAAAGTAAAATTTTTTCGTGTAGCGTCTAGTTTTCATGAAAGACGCTTCTTTTAACTTATCCCAGGACTTATTTCCAGATAAGATCTTGTTTAAGAAATAGGCAAGATACTTGTTAATTTCTAATGCCAGATCTTATCAAGTATCTTATAAGTTTGGCACAAGAATATTCTAAGTTCGGCATAAGATCTTGTAAGTTTC
>NTPY01000633.1:706214-723219 GCA_002922825.1 Brachionus calyciflorus
CTTTGATTTAATTAAGGCGAAATAACGTGGATTTTTATAGGTATAGTTGTTTTAGTTTTAGGTGTTTAATGGTGTAGTTTTGAATGTTATAACTCCATATTTTCTGTGTAGTTACTCTCTTGTAATCGGTGTCGTAACATATTTGTTTTAAATTTTATTTTTTTTGGTTTCAAAAATTTTTAAACTCAAAATAAGGCCTTTCTATGATTTTCTAAGTTTTCAGTAAATTAGAGTTAAATTTTTTAAAATTGGTTTATTGAACTATAGCTTTTTTTAAACAAGTGTTTTTAAATTTTAAAACAAGAGAATCAATAAGAAATTGTTAGAGATCTTTTAAGATCATGTCTAAAATCATACAAAAATCTTATAAAATATTTTAAATAAGAAAAAATTCAAGATATCATAAGATCTTTAACAAGTTCTTATTTAGATCTGTTTTTAAGAGTTTTAAATCAATCGTTCAAGATTCTTACAAGATCCGTTTAAAATTCTTATTATAAGATTTTTTAAGATTTTGGAATAAAATCTTGACCAAGATCTTGTAAAGATCTTTTTAATATTCCAGAAATAAGATCTTAGTCGGATCTTGAATAAGATTCGAAGTATTTATCTTAAAAAATCTTTTAAAAATTGGATTTTTTAAGATTCTTACAAAGATCTATTAAGATTATGTCAATATTCTTACTCTTACAAGATCTTGAAAGTTCTTAAATAAGAAAAATTTCATGGGATATATCCTTTTTAAATTTGAAGTATTTTAAAAGCAAATTGTAAATTTAGTTTTAATTGAAATACTTTTAAAAAATTTAAAAAATAAACCCTATGTCATTTTTATCGCCCTTTAAAGAGCTTTTCAATGAAGTAAAATTTAGACAACATTTATTTTTATTAGGTGAAATTATATCCTTGAACGGTTAAAGCGGAAGAAAATCATTTACCGAACTCTTAATATTTTATGTGGAAATTTTTCTAAATATATGTGAATCAAAAGTTAACCTCATATATGTGGAATAAAATTCTCACAAATGAGAAAAAAAATATTTATAAAAAATTTCCACCTAAAATATTTACAGTGAAGTGAAAACAGAATTTCTAAAAACAAATTATATAACAATAAACTATATATCATTTTAAAGGGCTTTGTGTGCTGATTTTAAATATATGGTTATCTTTTGCGAAAAAAATTTTTTTAAGGAAGTTGTGGGCCCTGAAAGACACTAAATTGTACCTCATTGGAAAGTTCTTTAAAAAACGAACAATATGACATAGGCTTTATTATTTTAGATAAAGCTTTTTAAAATTTTTTGAAAAAAAATTTTCCTTTGCCGTAAAAGCCAGACTGGGTTTGTTCAGCCCTTTCAAAAAAATTATAATGACCGGTTATACCGTAAACTCGCATGTTCGACCCCGGGGTTTAAAATAGTAAATATTTTTTTTAACCCCGTGTTTAACACGGTTTTTTGACATTTTTACAGAATGCTTTTAAGTCGGTACTAAAACTGAAATTTCTTTTTTTATGCGGTATTAAACATGTAAAAAATACAATTTTTTTTTAAATTTAAAAATAAATTAAATTTTATTCGAAAAATTAATATTTAGATTTAATGCCTGGTTTAAAAATGAAAATTCGATTTTAATACAATAATTTTAGATTTGATTTTTTTTAAATTATACACGAAAAAGTTTTTAAAAATGAAAATTATTACAAAAGACTTTGTCAACTAAAAAAAACTCTAAATCATTGACTCCTGGTTAGTTGCTTTCGATACTATCTCTGCAATTCTTGCCTCTTTTTCAATGGTCTTTTTATATTTACTCCCAAGTTTTATTTGCGCATAGACAACATTCAACTACCCAGACCCTTTTGATGATGACAAACCCAAGTATTGTTCAAAAAATAAATATTAAAAGAAAATAAAAAAAATGATATCAAGACTCAAACCTGGTACTTAAAAACATCTAACGCACAGAAAGCTTTTGCGTTAAGAAAAAAAAAACAATAAACTGGTTCAATAGTTTATGTAAGTTACCAATTTGAGTCTGAAGAAGCTCAAATTTTTTAAGTTGACAAAGTCTTTTGTAATAATTTTCATTTTTAAAAACGTTTTCGAATATAATTTAAAAAAAATCAAATCTAAAATTTTTGTATTAAAATCGAATTTTCATTTTTAAACCAGGCATTAAATCTAAATATTAATTTTTCGAATAAAATTTAATTTATTTTTAAATTTAAAAAAAAATTGTATTTTTTACATGTTTAATACCGCATAAAAAAAGAAATTTCAGTTTTAGTACCGACTTAAAAGCATTCTGTAAAAATGTCAAAAAACCGTGTTAGACACGGGGTTAAAAACCAAATTTACGATTTTTAACCCCGGGGTTGTTTGGGCGAGTTTACGGTAGTTAACTCGTTTATAATAAATTTTTTGATATTATAAAAAAAATTCCATCCAAATTCGCCATTCGAACTATTTTCGAAAAATCACTACCCTTTAAAAAATATAGATAATTTTAAGATACCTACTTACGCTTTTTAGGATTTTTTACAGCATTAAAATTTTTGAAGTTACAAGCACCACTGTAAAAACTATTAAATATATTTTTTTATTATGAAAACCCCAATATAGCAGTCGAACTGCTTTATTTCAGTTTAAAATTTTACCCAACAAAAAAATTATTGTCTAATTTTAAGCCTTATTTTAACAGGGATGCATTGGGTGTTATTTTTGATCTATTTGATTTGGATTCAAATGGAAGAATAAGTCAAGACGAATTAAATTTGCATAGTTTTATTACAGCGAATGAAGACATACCTGATGAAGAATGGAAATTTGTCGGAGGTTTAAATTAATTTTTTCTGTAAGCCAAAATATTCTATTTTCTATTGATAAATTTTTTATTTTAAGAACTAGTTGGATTCGAAAAAAATGAATTGACCAAAGATGGATTCATAAAACTACATGCTATCGAGGCAAAAAGAGAAGATAAAGATGTAGATGAAATAAATAAGCGCTTGGCAAATTTAGGATTTAATAAATCTCTATCTATTGATCAAGTAATTTCATTTAGTATTAAAAAAAAAGTTTAAGAAATATTTATAAATTTTTATTAAGAGCTGTCCATTCAATTTAACAGTCTCAAGTGAAGAAGAAAATTTCGAAATTTTACTTAGTGAAATTTATGAAACAAAATCGTCTGAAACTTTTTTAAAACAAATTTTTGAATCAAAGGTTTTTTCTTTTTTTTTTATCCAAACGAAAAATTTTTTTTGTTAATTTTGTTTTTGAAGGGAATTTCGAAACGTGTCAAAGGTCTTGATGATGTCAATTTGATAGAATATCACAATGAATTTTGGTCTTGTTTAATTTTACAAAATGATTCAAGACAAGATTTAAATGTTTTTGTTGACTGTTCGAATAGTGAAAATTGTTTATCGAATACGAATGATTTGAGAACAAACGTTCGCATCAAATCTAAAAAAAATAAAATTATAATGTATTTGACACATCTAAATCCCAGGAAAGAAATGAAAATTCAATGCTCAGTTACATCTTAAAATTTTAAATATATTTTTTTTCAATTTATTATTCAATTTTCAGGCTTAAATCGAGTAAAATATGGATCTAATCATAATAACCCTAATTAAAATTTTGTGCTATTTTTTTAATAAATAAATGCTGCATTTGTACCTAAGCTTTTTTTAATATATTTAAGATTTTTTTTATTTACGTCAAATCATGTAAGGTTGCTAAACTATGCTAAACTACACTTGAAAAATAAACTTAACTAAAGTCAACTCGTGACTTGACTTTGGCTAAGATATTTTTCACGTAAAGTAATAACTTGACTTAGGAGAAAAAAAATTTTAAGGATTAAAAAATGCTAGATTAGGAATGATTTCTGTGAAAAAATTAATAAAAAAAAATCAGTTTTTTGTCATTTATTTGCAGTACATTTCTGAAATAAGTTGACAGTCTGTATAAGGCGTTGTTTAAGAGAGTCTTAAGAGATTTTAAACAGTCAAAAAGCAATGCCTAAGAGTTGTTTAAGACGATATTTTTGCTTAAGACTTTTTTCAAAAAATTTCTTCTTAGCCATTGCTTAAGAGAATGTTATTTTTGCTTAAAACTTGCTTAAGAGTTGTTTAAGACGTCTTAAGACATTTTTTTATGGAACGATTAGGAATATGATGATAAAACCCTCTTAAGATTTGTATAAAAACTTGTCAACAGTTTTCAGAGATGTACTGTATATAGTAAAACTTTAAAAAAAAAATCTTTAATGTACAAAAGATTATGTCGCTTAATCTGTTTTTTTCACGTTTTTTTTAGCGTTTTTTTAGTGATAAAACTCTCACGTTTAAACAGTGTTTTTTGAGTGTTTTATTTTCATCGGGTATATTTTCATACATTTTTCTGCATAGGAAATTATTTTTTTTTTTGGTTTCTAAGAAAATGAGAGGAACACCAAAATGGGTAAAAATGAGGTACTTTACAAGACGTTCACGGCCTTTATATAAATAGGCCTTCGAATCCTGTTAAACAACCCTGATAAATACTTAAATATAAAATTTAAAATTATAAAATTTATTTATTTAACCTAAGGCTAAGGCCGTTCGCCGACCACTTTATACAACACGCTGTAAAATAAAGCGTGTTGTTAATTTTAAATTAAAATAAAAAAAGAAATAAATAAATAATGGAAAAAAAAGTTTTAAGATTTCAGCTTTTTGCCAAGTTCGTCTATTTCTTTTTTGACATCAACGAGATTGAATTCGACATTTGATAATATATTGCTCTCAATAAATTTTAATTGCTCCATGCTAGATGAACAACCGGCAATTTTTTTTTTCTAAATATTCGAAATTCGACAAATGCTCTATGCTTCTTAACTCAGTGTAAACAATTTTATTTTCTATTGATTTTATTTTTAACGATAAACTCTCCAAATTTGAATTGATTAGGTTTTCAAATACTTGTTCTACTTGTTTTTCCGATTTTTCTTTTATTGATTCACGGAATTTACATATATCTGTCAAAATATCAGTTTTATTTGATATAAAACCTTCACCGAGTAATATTCCTAATAGATACTCATTAATTTCAAACTTTTTCAAAACAAATTTTGGACAGATTTCACTAAAACATTGATGTTGACCGTGACAGTTAAGTTATATTTAATACAAAATATTTAATAAAAAGAAACAAACAACCAAAGGTCACAAAAAAGGCAAAATCACAGAACTCCAGACTCCAATAATACCCTAACAGAGCTCTTATAAACCTTAAAATACATTTAAAATTATTGCAATTAAGTCGAATATGCAATAAAGTTAGGACTCCTTGAAAATTTCTTTAAATATTAAAAAAAAATTTTTCTCAACGAGAGATATTCGAAAATATTTATCATGCTTGGCAATAGGTGCACAATTGAAATAATTATGTACACAATTTTATTTAAATTTTCAAGCTCCGAAAAAATTGAGTTCCTCAGTTTTCAAAAAAATATTTTTTAAATTAAACCAAAATGATGTTCTTATATTAAAACATTTTTTTTTATTAAAAATTTATCGAAAACATATTAAAATTTATTATCAGTTAAGAAATTATCTAGTTCTGAAAAAAAAAATTTTTTTGATATTAATTTTAATGAATTTTAAAAAAAAATAAGTCTTTTTTTATTTATCAGTTAATTTTCATTTTTGATTAATTGAACCAATCAAATCTCAGAGTACCACCAAATGAAATACCTTTTGGAGTAACTTTTTAAGTAAAAAAATAAAAAATAAATTTTGATTTTGACTTTAAAAAAAATTTTCCAAAAATTACAATGCCATGAACCACTTGTAGTTGATAGAGTCGATAATGGTAGATCTACATAAGTATAAGTTTCGTATATTTGAGTATCTACTCTAAGGCTGTTTATCTTTATAAAATTTTTAAAATAAATAATTAAAATATTTGAAAAAATAATTTTTTTTACATCATTAAATTCCTTTGACGAAATAATTTTCCATATTACTCCATTATCATCACTTCTTACAAAATTAACTTTATTTTTAGCAACTCCATACAAAAATTCTTTACCACTATTCAACTCTTTGACATAAAATACAATTGTTGATACAGTTTTGGATAATATAATCCAACTAGCTGGTGCCGTGTTACTACTCGAATAACATTCACTGCTTGATCTTCAATTTTTTCAAATTTAAAAATTTTTATATTTTTTTAAAATTTTTGCTTTATACCTATCAGTTGTTTCATCACAAACAAATAAATTTAATGTTGAAGGAACATACAAATAGCTTCTTGGTTTATAAAAACTTGATACAGTATTTGCAGGACAATTCACTTAGAAAGAAAATAAAAATTAAAGACTATTTTCATAAATAAAAACTTGACATGTAAATTTACAAGTGGTTGTTTTGGTAAATTCGCCTTTTATTTCTTTGATTATGAAACCAGTTTTTTTAGTCTCTAGATCTGCAGGCGTCGCAACATCAGTTATGTAAATTCTCAAATATTTACATGTTATAAATTTATTAGGCATTGAGTAAGTAAATTCTTGACCAGCTAAAGTTGTCGTAGAAGACTCGGGTAAATGAGCATATGCCAAATTATCATTACTAAATGCAACTCTGAATTTTCTAAAAATTGCATCACTTGATAATTGTTGAAATGTTATTTGCGATACTTTAGCCGTATCAACAAAAGAAATAGTTATATAAGACCCATGAGAAATTAACCATTGATTAGAACGATAACCAAATGTCCATCCTTAATCGAAGCTTATAAAAAAATTTTTTTTTCAAGTAAATTAGTTTTAATTTTACCAGTTGTAAAAAGATTATTTATTGTCGATTCAGGTACAGAGCTAGCAATTCTGCAAGGTGAATCGAAGTTAATCAATGATTTTAAAGGATTTAATGGTATTGATGTGATAGTGACATCAAATGGCATAAAACTTATATAACCAAAGTTTGTGTTAAAATTCTCTCCAACTGTATCTCCAGTTCTTAATAACAATTTAAATAAAATTAAATATCTTAAATGATAAAGAAAAATTTTTTTTAAACTTTACCTAATGATTTTTTTGAAAACTATATTGTAAGGGATTTTTAGTGAAGTTGGTGGTATTCCAAATTGATTCATTAGATTTGAAAAATCACTTGATTGATCAAATATAATACTAAATTTACAAAAGACATTTTGTTCAAAGTGTAAGCGATTAATCTAAGAAAAAAAATTTTTTTAAAAAATTTCTAATCGAATTAAATTAAAATGAATTTAATTTTAAAACAAGTGCAGAGATTTTGCACAATTCAAGAAATTTTTGTCAATTTTCTTTTTCTTTATTTTTTTGATCAATAAAAAACCGCTCTGAAAAGCAATTTACTAAAATACTTTTGCTAGCAAAAAATATTGTTATGTAGTGAAACGAAATTTTCTGAAGCTGGATACAAAGTGTGCAATTTTAATTGTGTATTTAAATTATAAAGATTAAGCTTAACCAATTGTAAAGCTTATGCAGACGATACGAAAATAATTGCCATAATTAAAAGTTTTTTATCGAATTTGAAACTTCAAAGTGATATGGAGAAGATTTGTGATTGGTCGAATAAGTGGTAAACAGTAATTAACGCAGACTAGTGTAAAGTCTTACATTTAGATCGTACCAATTCCAAATTCGATTATTAAATTTAGAAACATACAGGTGTAAGGCATCCACTTGCGATAAACTTGTGTGAAAAAGATCTTGGAATATTTATCAAAAATGACATGAAATGGGACGTTCAAGTTATACATAGTACAACGAAAGCAAATAGAATGTTGGGTATGATCAGAAAATCGTTCAAATTCCTTGAAAAACACAACATCACACTTTTATAAAAATCTCTTGTTAGGCCACATTTAGAATATGCTATTAGCTCATGGTCTCCGTATTGTATTAAAGACATACATGAGTTGGAAAAAGTGCAAAAAAGTTTTTTTCCTTAAAACAAAAACGATCAATTTTTTTTAAATATTTTTTATCCATTTTCGAAAAAACAAATAAAAAATTTTTAAAAACTAATTCTTCGTTTTTTTTTGTAACGATCGTAAAAAAAGTGCCAAAAAATAAATTTTTGAAAAAAAAAGAGATTTACTATAAAAATAATAGCTGAATCATTTTGACTAAAAGTGTAATTAGCATTGTTCTCTTCGATGGCACTTATTTGAATATATTTAGGCAAGTAAAATATAGTTTTGACATCATAGGCTTCGGCAGTTGAATTTGGTGCAAGAGCCATTTCGAAGAGCACCACTAATTTTGAGCTTTACAACAAATAAAAAAATTAAAATCTAAAACCAAAGATTTTAAATGCTTTCTACAAACTTTGAGCTAAATTTAACATTTGTAGCATTCAAAAATGAAACATTATAAATCAAAAAAGGCCTTTCAGTTCCACTTCTTGAAATTATTAAACTTTGTTTGTCACTTAAAATCATTTGATCTGAATTAAAACTCGCTGTAGTCACAAAATTTAGCGTACCATTTGATATTAAATCATCCGCAATTAAGATCTCTGCTTGAATATCTATTAAATCATCCACATTTGAATCATATTTACCAATTTTTTGACCATAATCTTTTAATTATTAATTTTAAATTTAAATATTCTTTTTTTATTTTTCGTAAAATTGTACTAGTATTTGTAATTATTCCCAAATCTAAAACAGTTGAATCATTATAAAAATAAGCATCTAAAGCTTTTTTGCTAAATGATGTCTGTATTAAATTATTTTTGTATTCATTTTGAATACCATCGACATTTTGACCAAATGATTTAAGCAAAATTGATTTAATATGACAATGTCCTCTACTAGACACCTGATCAACACATGTAAAATTCAAACTTACTCTCGAATTAGCATTGGGTGGTATTTTGAGACTCAAATCTAAAACAACTGTTTGTCTTGGTGTTACAGTCAAACCAACTTGTTGCACAAATTTATACGAATGATTCTTAATTTATTTAATTTTACAAAAAAAAGAAAAATATTTTTGAGATAAAATAAAAAAAAAATACAGTTGAAACATTTGAAATTAGACCACTTGGGCTAAGAACGTTAACAGTTAGAGTTTCAGTTAATTGCGGATAAGCAGTGCCATCTAGTAAAGGCGTAATAGTAAACCCAGCTGTTGATCCAGCAGTACTCGTTAACGGTATTCGAACATGGGCCTCTACTGTAATCTAAAATTTAATTTTTTTTTAGAAAATAAAATTTTAAATTAAACAAAAAAGATTAAATTACAGTGCTAGCTGTTAAGTTTAATGGATCGTAAGCATAATAAGCCAATTCGCCAGCTTCGATTTTAATTGATGCT
Organism: Brachionus calyciflorus; assembly: GCA_002922825.1. Classification (NCBI taxonomy): domain Eukaryota; kingdom Metazoa; phylum Rotifera; class Eurotatoria; order Ploima; family Brachionidae; genus Brachionus; species Brachionus calyciflorus. The sequence goes on from NTPY01000633.1 coordinate 715,587, forward strand.
GCAAATTTTGATCTATTAAGATTAAATTAAAAAAAAAATAAATTAAAAAATTTTTTTTTTTTCATAAATACCCATTAAAATAAGTTGGTACAGAGGATATGGAACTACATGGGAAATTTGTGCCAACATCAAGTATAAAAAATCTCAAAACTTCATGTTGATCTATTGGCAGTGTACTAGACAAATTAAATGCTAATTGATAAAATTTACGCTCGTTTAGAGTCAAATTAAATCTTATTATTGACGTTTGTCCTTTGTAAAAATTTAAATAACTAGAATTGACAGAGACATATGTTATTTCTGTTGGATCAACTCCGAAAATTGAAGAATTTGTAAGCGAAAACTTGAGAAAAAAAAGTTTTTTTAAAAAAAAATTTAGACTTTAAAAATTCAAGAATTACATCAGGGGCAGGGGAAACTTGATTTTGAGCTCCTATAGTCCAACTAAAAGTCTCTGTTCTTAAAGTAATATTATTACGTTGATCTTTCATTAGGAGCTGAACTGAATATGATCCAGTTGCACCCAAAAAAGGTCTAGTAATTATTTGAACATTAATTGAATCGTCATCCCAATCACTTGTTGAGCTAACGGATGTCGATACATTATCTTAAATAATTTTTTAAAATTATTTTCTAAAATTTTAAAAACTAAGACTAGAAATTACTTATGCTGCAAACAGGTCCAGCTAAGCCATAGCCATAATTTTTTATTAAATCGCTTCCGTATTTGTAATTATGTTTAATTGTGTTTCTACAAGGGACATTTGGACCTTGATCATTAATAATAACTGTACAATACGCCGTTTTTCCTGGTGATGTTGTACTTGTCAAGGCTTAATTTAAAAAATATTTTTTTTTAATATTTTTCAAAAATTTTCAAATTTTAAAAAATTTTTCTACTTGTTTCAAAAACATATCCGTTTAAACTACTTGGTGGTATTTTGACTAAATAATTAGCTAAACCAAAATCTCCAGCGTTTGCGGTTAATGGTGTTGAATTTTTAAACGTATATAATTTACTCGCATCAACTGCCAAAGTAGGTAAAACAGTAGCTGATTTAGTATATGTTATTGAACCAATATAAATTTGATCTGTAGTAAATTTAGTGCCCACTGATATTAAATTGCTTGATGGTACATTCGGATCGTCATCCAATTGAAAATAAATTACTTAAAATTAAAAATATTTAAATTTTTTAGTAAAATTTTAAAAGTTAAAAATATTTTAATCGAATTATTTGCTGCACTTATTAAATTGTTAATTGAAAAAGCAAATTTTTTTAAATGACTTTTATTATAGATTTGATAATGGTTTTAGTCTTACTTGCAACCTAGGAAGGTATGATAAAAAATTTTGGAATTTTTTTTAACTTGGTTCTACAGTACAAATTAAAACTAACTTGTACAATTGTTTTCCTTTCCTCTTTCCTTTCCTGAGAGAAAGATTTAAAAAAAAACGTAAGATATTAGTATTTATTGATTGTTTTCTTCAGAGGAAGAGGAAAGGAAGAGTGGAAGAAGAGTCGAGGAATAAAATGCGTACAAGTTAGTTTTTGTATTGTACGTCAAATAGAGTAAAATTTAAAACTAACTTGTCTAATTGTTTTTCTTTCCTCTTACTGGATTTTTCCTCTTCTTTTCCTTACCTGAGAAAGGAATACATTAGTTTATATTTGTGTTCTCCAGAGGTAATGAAAGATTCGAGGAACAAAAAACGTACAAGTTAGTTTTAATTTGTACTGAACTATGTTTTTCCAGGTATTTCTCGTAATTTCTAGTGAAAAATGCCAATTTTTCACTTTTGTATTTTAGAAGAATTCACGTGAATTTTTGAATTTTTGTGATTTTTCTGAAATCTGGCAAAGTGTTAATTTTGAATTTTTTCCAACAGAAATAACGAGAAATACGTATTTAAGGAAGAATCCTTTAATTCTAGGCCCTAACTTTTTCTTAACTTTTAAAAAATCAAAAAAAAATCTAAAAAAAAAAATTTACAAAATCTGACTAATCCATCGATTGGATCAATTGTAATTGTGGGATCAGCCGAGTTACATAAAGGATCCAATTTAACAATGGCTTTATCATTTTTAAAACTTATCATTCTAAAATAATAAAAATTTAAAAAAAAAATTTTTTTTTCTAAAAATAAAAAAAAATAACCTTTGAAGATAACTGATTTTTCCATTTTTTGCATTATTAATAAAAGATTGTTGGGCACAAACTGAATAAATACCAACATAATAAACTTGTACACTACAAACAGTAGCAGCTGGTATATTACTCCCAACAAATATTTCAGGCATTACAATTTCTACATCCATTGGTATATAAACCGAACCTGGTTTAGTATATATATCAAAATAAATAGCTCTTGGCTCTTTTACACTAGCCTCATAAGTGCCAGTATCTGCTTTTGAAATTGAAAAATCTGGCAATGTACTATTCTGTTTAAAAAAAAAAAATTTAACTCATTTTTTCAGAGTTAATTTATTTGATTTAATTACTGTGGATGAATAATTAGCCGGACCACCAATGAAAACAACATTCTCAGTTACCCAGATTGTTTGATTACCAAAAGTAACGCCTAAAGGAATTGAAACGTTTGATCCTTGAGTATTTTGTGAATGGTCTAATATTTGACCAATAATTGATAATCTAAAATGAAAAGAAAAATTTTTTTTTTTTAATTTTTATTTTATAATTATTTTGAAAATACGTCATTTTATTGACATCAAGATTATCAGCAGTTGTTCTAAGATTATAATTTGGTACAGCAGCCAATGACCACAATATTCCGTCATAAGTATCGTAAAGACTTGAGTTCTGAGAATATGCTTCCAAGCTACCTGTATTCATACATTTAGGACACGGTAGATTTTCACCACTTGAAGTTATAACTACTGAGCAAATTTTTGCTCTTGGTTTACCATCGATTGTATCTAGATTCGGAATGGCTTCAACTTCTAAATAATTATTAAAAGTTGAAGGAAACTCAATTACTAATGTAATATTAAATGCTTGATAAATAGACACTGGATTAGTATTAGCTAAATTGGTAATTGTAGGTGTAGGCGCCTTAATATTTAATTATTTTAAAACATCTTTTTTTAAAAGAAAAAAATTTGTATTTTTACATAAGTAGCATTCGAAAGGCTGATTACATTTACTGTGTGAGTAAATGTACTTGTTGTACCACTTGCATTAGCTGTCAAAGTTATTGTAGAGCTTTGTCCGGACTTTGAATTTGGTGATAATTTATAAGTTACAAAAACGTCAATAAAACTATTTGACGCCATGCTGTTGTTATTTCTACCCAAATTAACTATTTTTCCCAAGTCTAATGTTACTGAATTTGAATCTTTAGAATATTTTGAACTCATATATGCTTTAGTGCTATCAACACATTGATAACACCAACCGGCACTCTAAATAGAAAATTAAAATATAAAAAAAAAGAGTCAAGTTTTTTTTTTAATTATTTACTTTAACATGAATTGAACAGACTGATACTGGATTACTTGGAAAATCATTTGAAACAGCTTTCAAAATTAAAGTTGGACTTCGAATATTTTCTAAAGTTAATTTTGCTTCAAATGAACCAAATTTTCCAATTTCGTTATTTGAGCTCGAAGTTGATGAGACGCCGTTTAGAAGGGTAGCCGTTGGCGTTTCAGTAATCTAATTGTTTTTTATTGATGTTTTTTAAAAAAAAATTTTAAAAAATAAAAAAAAGCTTTTTGTTTCTTTTTAAAATTTTAGGATTTATATTTGAGGCTGACCATGCGAGAAACTGACTTGTCATAATTTTCTGAATATTGATGCTTTTTTTGTCGTTTTTATTTGTTTTTTTTTTCATAAACAACAAACTATTTAAAAACGTTTTTTATTTTATCGGGAAAATTAAATTTTACAAAGGCTTTGGAATATTTACAGAACGATTCCGCATCTATAAAACAAGGTGTGAACAAATTTGCTGTATGACAATTAAAACATCTTTTAAAATTTAAATTAAGAGCATTTGGAGAGGACTTTTATTGAATTTAGTGAAATAGTTAAAATTTTTAGTTTCTTACAGAATATTTTTATAATTTTTTTTTTCAAAAATTTTTAAATTTGAATCAAAATGAACAAATTTCAATAGACTTTATTTTGTCTACTATAAACTTGTCTAATATTTGAGGTTTAGTTATTACAGGAGTAATTGGTTCAAGCTTTTTCGCGGGTAGCGACTTGAAAGATTGCACAAAATCGAAAATGACGATGAGTGTGACTAAAATAGGGTAATAATCTTTAAAGACAACTTGGGATCTTGAAAAATAACGTGACACTATTTTACTACAATTTTACCCAAAAAAAGGCCAGAAAATGGAAGTTTTGTTTTTAAAAATTTGTGGCACAAATCAAGCCTGAATTAATTGCTTACTATTTTGAAAAAATAAAAAATTTTGTCTTCTTATAATTGAGTATTGAGTTTTATAAATGGTTTCATTTTTGAGTTTGAAAAATTTAAAAGTAATTGAAAAATATAACTACCGTAAAACTTTGTTTATAAGCGCACCCCCAGACCCCTTTTTTTCAGACGAACAGTCATCAGAAAAATTTTAATTTTGTGATATTTTTATAGACCATACTAAACTCTACCAGAAATGTCATAATAATAATAATAATTTAAATTAGTTTGTTTAGAGTACAATTTTTCCTTTCAAAGAGGCGATTTTTAGTCGCTTATAAGCAGGGTTTTACGGTAACACTATAAAAAAAAATTAAATTTTTTATTAGAAGTATTTAATTTTTCAACAATTTCTTATCAATTTTTTCATTTTATTTAAAAAAGGATACCTACAAAAAACACACCCGAGTTTTAAAACCGAATGAAATTTTTTGAGAGCTGAATTTTTTTTAAATTTAAATATCAAAAAATTAATTTAGAAGCTTTCGATAATTTTAAAAAGTATTAAGTTTTTTAGTTTAATATTAATTAAAATATCTATTTGAAGTTTTCAAATATGTTGACTTATTTAAAAATGTAATATTGAGAAGGGAGTTAAAAATATTTTTTTACTAAAAATACAAAATGTAACAAAAAGCTTTATAGTAAAAATTGTAATTACTGCATTCTCGCTTTGAAATGTAAGAGCTGTTTGACCAATCCATATTTCATCACCATCATAATACTCAGCACCAGAAGTAATCCAAATCGAAGTGCCATTTGGTTGATTATTATCAATAATAACAACATTAAATGTTATTACAATTGAATTAGCACTTGAACTTGGTCCTAAGCCACTATTAGTAATAACACCAAATTCAATTACAGCTTGATCAAACTTATTTTAATTTAAAATTTAAAAAAAAATTAAAAAATTTTTTTTTTAAAAGAAATTCTAAAACTTGATAATTATCATTGCTCGATGTCAATTCAGGTATGGGCGGTGTTGTTAGATTATAATTAGATCCAATTGTAATTGTAGGCTTACACAATTGTGCCATTGTTGTAGTACTATTATCCGATGTGAATAATTCAACATGCATCATGGTCGGTGTTGCTTGAGGCACTTGAATAATCATTTCGAAAACACATGAATCTCCCACTTTAAAATTAGTAGCTGTTGCACAAGCACCCAAGGCATTTAATGTTATGGTCATATTAGCTGGTGCTTGTGCACTATTCAAGCTTATAAGTGTATTGAGAAGAAAAAGCTTAAAACACAGTACGAAACTGCGTAGTTTATACATTTTAATAAATATTTTTTCGAGTTTTTTTTGAATTGGTGACAAGAGAAAAAATTTTATAAAGAAAAAATGAGTTCTTTTTTTCTTCATAATAGTTAACTCTTGGTAAATTTTTTTTTTTTTTAAATCAATAAAAAAAATAAAAATTTAATAAAGAATTTATTTTTTGCTTTTTTGAGTCGTATATTTGGCCAAAGTTAATTTTAAAGCAATTTAAACGAATTAAATATTGATTTCCTTATGTAATTTAGAAAGGAAAAAAAATGTATTTAGTTTTTTAATGTTTAGTACTATGTCTTGAAGTTGGATCTTTTTTTGTTCCAAAGCAAATAAAACTAAAAATCGATATTTTTTTGTTTCTAATTTTTAAACGTTTAATTTTTTTGTTATTAACGACATTTAGTTTAAGAGAAAATGTCTAAAAAAGCAAATAAAAAAATTTTATGGAAAATAGTAATTTTCTTTGAAAATTAATAAGAAAATTAATAAGACAAAATATTCATTTAATTTTTTTTTGTTGCTTACGCAATTGAACACAAGTAAAAAAAAAACCTAAATCAAAGTAACAATCTCATAAATTTAGAAAATTACTTAGCTGGAAACACAAAGTGCTTGAATACATCAAACTGAGGCCAAATTTTGAAATCTGCTTAGAAAAAATTTGTATTTAATTGAACGGCTTAGTTACAAATTAGGGAAAAATTGAACTCAATTGAGTAAAAAAGATTGGCTTGGGTTACTTTTGTAACGTTACGAAATTTTGTAACGTTACAAAATTCCTTTTACGAAATTAAATTTTGTAACGAAAATTGTGATCGTTACAAATTTCCTTTTTGATTAAATAGAGATTTATTACGAAAAAAAGTTAAATAATTAGTTAAAAATCATTTATTTTTTATCTGAATCAGTATCTGACTCTGACTCATCATCGATAATGTATAATTTATTTCTTAGTGGAGGCTTTTCATGTTTTAAAGCTCGGTGATACTCGCATTACATCTTCAACTTTAAACTTATTGATAACCTTTAAAATATCAGGTTTTGCTACACTCAAATGCATATTTAGTTTTAAGTTATGTCCTTCTAAATTATTATTAGTCAGAGGGGTATCATTAGTATCAAGATGGTTCCAATTTTCTATGTCAAAATTTTTCTCAAAATAAGTATTGACCAAATAAGTCATAAATCATATAGTCATCTACTTTAGGCAAATTTGGCCTCCTTTTATAGTGCCTTAAATATAATATTATAATTTCTCTTAAATCTTTATTCATTAATACGTAACAACAAGGAATCATATGATTATTTATATAAACATGTATAATTTTTTTTAAATTTAACGTAACGTTACAAAATTACTTTTTGAAACGCAATTTTTTTTCAATTATATAACGCATTACATTTTTCCTTTTTTGAAAACGTTTCAAAAGGTGATACATTGAGGTGTTTTTTCAATAAAATAAAGTCTATTTTTTACCCAGGCTTTTTCTCTACATGTTTTAATAGAGAGGTAAATTTTTCTTTCGAAATTAATAACAGTTTTTAAGCGAACGTCATGCCGCTTTCATGATAAATACCATGTGAGAATTCTATTACCGACTTTTTTTCTTAATAGATAAAATTTTTGGATTTATTCCCGATTTTGAACATTCTCAAAATTAAACTTTCAAAAATAGACTTTACTAAAAAATCTCATTTTTTTACATTCTCAAAAATCAATATCCCAAAATAGAATATATAAAAATTTTTAATGAAAAAAAAATTTTTTTGCTTCTGTATCAATTAAATAAGCGGCTTTCAATATAAAGATTTCAAGTGACATTTTGGGTCCACTTTTCTTTATAATTTTCATCAATGATCTACCCGATTATCTTGAAGAAATTTTGTCAAAATTGTTTGC
>NTPY01000633.1:736853-751521 GCA_002922825.1 Brachionus calyciflorus
AAAAATCAAATTTTTGATTTTTATTTTATTTGTTATTTAATAATTTGATTTGAATAGAAATGGTTTGAATTAAAAATATAGTAGTACATGGCTCCTGAAAAGAAAAGGTTGTTAAAATATAAAAGTTTCCTATCTGACAGGTAGCCATGTTATACTGTTAATTTAAAACGTCAATTTACTCGAAAAAGAGTCATTCGTTATGGAAATTTAGATGATGACATTGATCCTTGATTCTTCGCCTTTGATCGCCAAAGAAAACTTTACATTAGGCATGAAACAATTGATTATTTTTTAATAATAAAAATAATTTGAAAATCAGTGGGTAAAAACTTTGGGTCTCTTTAAAAGAAATCAAAAAATTAGAAGTGGTCACTAAGATAATGAGGTACCTGAGTTTTGTTTTGACTAACTCTGGTATCTGAGTTTTCAGTGCTTTTTCAAAAACTGTAATCATTTTATCAAGTAATAGATCATCGTTTACCTAATATAAAAAATTGATACAATTGACATGAATTTAAAAAACAACATATTGAGTTAAGTTATCAAAAAAATATAAATTAAAATTCTTATTTTTATTTGATTTATCTTAAACTTAAGTTTTATAATTTTTTTTCTTTTCAATAATATTTATTGGAAACAACTCGTCAGAATACTGTTCAGATTTGATAAGAGTATAAGATTTAACTTATGAATTAAATTTGGGATAATAAAAAGTAACTGTAAGCGAACTTATAGAGAATCAAGTTAAGAAAACGAAATTCCTGAATTAGCGAACGAAAACTATATACAGCACTTGTCTCGAAAAAGTGGTATTGCCATTACTATTATCGTTACCATTACTATTACAATTTTCGAAAAAAATTTTAAATTTTTTTTCGGGAAGATTTTTTTTTTTGATAAAAAATTAGTAAAAAATTTTATGTAATTGGAATTGTAATGGTAATGCAACTTTTTCCATGCAAGTGCTGCCTCTATATTCACACTTTCTCGACAAGTCTTTTTAGAGTGAATGTGAATTTTAGTGAAAAAATACGGGACACTTTTAGATGAAAATTGAATATCTTTAATTAAAAATTGGTCATGTAAATTGTATCATCTAAATTTTACTTCTGCAAAATTATTCTGTAACTCTGCATTTTGCAGGAATATGTCAGAGGATTTGCAGATGGTACATTTGGATGATACAAATAATTTATCACATGTTATAGCTTGCAAAACTTATTTTTAAAATTTTAATAAAAAGTTACTATATTTTTGTACTAGATTTCTGTACTAAAATTTTATTTAAGCAGTAAAAAATGATTAACTCCGTACAAAAGTCAAAGTAAAAATTGTAAGAAGGAATTGAATATACGACCAAGATTTGACAAAGAAAATTTTTACTAGTTGGTTTTAATTTGGATTTTCTTTTGGTTTGAGAAATCGCATCGTTATTTTTGAAAGTTTAAAATGCAAGAATATTCTAAAATACTTAAGTATTCAAATAAAAAAAAATTGAATAAATTAATTTATTTTAAACTAAATTGGTGTTTCTAGATTTTTTTTGATGCAATTCATAATTTTTTTAAATTAATACAGTCGAACCTTGGTATAACGAAAGGGTCGGTTCCGAAAAACACTCTTTCGTTGTATCGAAATTCGTTATATCAAGACGTTATTTCATATAATTTTCTAATTTGGGACATAATTTTAGATTCGTAATAAGAGTTTTTCGCTATATCAGGTTTCGTTATAGCAAGGTTCGACTGTATTGTAAAAATAATATAAAAATCTTTTTTTCAACCAATTTTAATTTGAAGAAAGAAAACAGTCGGACATCTTAATTTCAATTTATCTTAACGTAAAAAATATTCCCTGTTTTTGTTAAGATACGAGTTATTTCTTTGAAAAGCAAACAACAAGATGATCCAATCAAGAGATTTATTTTCTATAATTTTCGTCCATCAAATAAAAACGATTCGGCAATGGCGACAACAAACCCAATTGAAATATAAACATAAATACTGATATCCAATTTCGGATATTCCAAGACAAAAATTACTATATAAGATTCGGAAATCGTAATTGATGATTCTGATTTTATAGGGACATTGTTTTATACTCGATCGATTAATTTGCCAAAAAAGTCGATAAAATTTTAAGCTTGTAATTTTTGTTTAGCAAGACTTTTTTAAATATTTAAAATTTTGCTCAGTGGTTAAAATTATTGAGTCGACGGAGATCATGTATCCAGATTAAAGGAATGATGAGGTTAAATTATACAAAGAAAAGCTTTTCTTTGTCCCCCCTCTTCTACGATGAATTTACTGTTGAGGTTTGGTACCTCTGGTTTGATTAATTAATTGGGTTTTGGGGTTTGAGGACGGTTTAAATAATTAAAAACTGGTTTTAAGGTTTAAACACATTTATTTACCAAAAATCATTCCAAAAAATTAATAAAGAAAAAAGAAAAAAAGAGAAAATTAACAACAACATGTTTCACTAGTCCTTAACCTAAGTTAAGTACAAATGAAAATGTGTAAGGAGTGAGGAGTCACAGTTTGAGTCCGCAACATACCTCCCCCCTCCCTGAGATTTGGTACAATTTTTAAAGATTTAATTTAATCGAAACGGTTTTAACAAAATTTGGTTTTAAATTTAAACAAATGAGAAAGGTTAATTGGGTTTAATTTTACAATTTTAAAGAAAACAAATTCGAAAATTTAACAAATTAGTAGAAAAAACGGTTAAATTAAGGTTTATTCCCGGTTTATTCACGTTCATTGTTCGAACATGTTGAGTCCCGCGATGAGATGTTTTCGGAGACGCTCTCTCTCCCCCTTCAATTGGTTGTTCTCCGTTGATTTTTCGGCAAATTGAGACTCTAGCTTACTAACAGCAAGAGTTTTTTCGACCAAGGCCGCCTCCAGTAGTTTCACCCGGTTCTCGAGGGTTTTATTTTTAATTTCGAAAAAATTTTTGCTTTTTGTTACGCGTTCGCTTGGTACGGTTAATAGTGGAATGAATTCTTCTGTTGTCGATTCCGGTTTTTCCACGGTTCTGTTGCGAACGGAATTCAAAAATTCAGGTATTTTTGAATTTAGAATATCGAGTGCGTTTGCAGCGCTAGTTTTTTGTTTTTTTGCTTCGGGTTCTTCATTCGAGTGCTCTGACAATTCGGTGTTTTCGTCCGTTTTGACGAATGTTTGATTGAAATATCGTTTTGTCGAGTAACATTTGAGATTGTCCTGGAAACGTTTCTTATTTTCGGTTTGCAGTTGTATTGAGGTATCTCTGAAGTTTATTTCAAACACCATTTCACGACCTGCGAACAATAACGGTTCGTTAAATTTTTTTACGAATACCTCGTGAACGTCCCTGTCTTTAAAGCTCAAAAAACCAACATAATCATCTTGTTCTAATTTCGTCTTTTTCAACACAACAAGATAATCTAATTCTCCTAAGACCTCGGTTAGATTTTTCTCTTCGATTGTACGATGTAGGTATTCGTATAGTCGAACGGCGGTTTTCCCTGTGTTGCCAATTCTACTGGAGATACGACGAATGTAAATATCACGATTTGACATTTTGAATTAAAAATTTAACGGTTTGAAATTATGAATTTTTAGATAGTGTTTATTTAAATATATATAGTAAAATATGATGTTGCAATTTTGAAACATATAATAAAAATAAAAATATTACAAACAGTGATGTAATCGGTTTGTCTTACAGTTTAGCTTATTGAAACTTAAATCCAAATTTATTCTTAATTTTTAAACTTTAATTGTTTTGACAAAATAATAATGGTTTAGGTTCCGGTTTAGGTTATTACAAAAAATAAGGAAAGAAATTAAATTTAAATGTTTAAACACAAAAAAAAGAAAAAAAAATAGTTTAAATTTAATCTAGACTCTTATTTAAATTATTTATTTTTTATTATCATTAAGACCTTCATACTCGCTTGTATTTGATTCAGAATCATTGTACTGAATAACTTTACTTTTTGCTCTCAATGTGCGAGTCGGTTTGCTTACTGTTTTAAATTTAGGCGGTTTGTAATTACCATCCAATTGACTATTTTCAGACCCAGAGTCTTTACTATTAACTTTTTTCTTTTTAGTCAACTTTTGTTTTGATTTTTCCGGTGCAGGAGTAATTAAATTTTCACCCGGTTCTTGTTTAATTAAACTTTCTTTGGTTTTTTCAAGGTTTGGCTCATTTTTAGCTTCACCAAAGTCAGCTTGATCATAATAAAAACTTTTCAACCTACTTATGTGTACTTGCTTTGTTCTTGCTTTTTTCGAGCCACATTTTTTGATAAAATAATCTACACTGTTTCGGTTTCTTCCGACCACTTCAAACGGTCCGTAAAATTTTCGAGCAATTCCAGACGATAATCCCTTTTTTAGCTCTGGGTGATCGACTAGCACTAAATCGCCTATTTTGTAGTCGAATTTGTGAATTTTTCGATCGTGATCAATTTTTGCACGGTTCATTTTTAAATTTCGGTTTCTTGCAGCAACTTTAAAAGAGTTTTCCATATGGCGCTTTAGCTCTTTCATATATTCTTTGGCAACTATTGGTAAATTTTTCTCGATTGTTTCAACTGGGTCCGCTAAAACATCGACTTCACCATTTTCGTTTATTAACGTATATTTTTGCAAAATTGGTTCACGGTTAAAATTATTAAAATTTGGTATAAATATATCGATTGGTAACTTCGGTTTTCGTCCGAACATTAGTTCGAGAGGTGTATACTTTGTAGCATCATGTTCTGATGTGTTATATGCATAAGCATATTTTGATAAATTTTCATCCCATATTGGCATACTCAAATACTCGTACAAGCCAAATTCACAAATAAACGCTGTATATTTAATTGATTCCTCTTCCACAGGAATTTGATGATACGCCGATTTGATATCCATTCGTGTGAACGTATCCGATTCAACAAGTTTGTTGAAAAGGTCCTTTATCGACGGTAACGGGTAGCTATCGCCTTTGATAATTTTGTTCAACGGTTTATAATCGACGGTTATTCGAATTGACCCATCTTTTTTGTCTACAATTCGTAACGCCGAACTCCACTCACTCCTGCTTTTTCTAATAATACCAGCTTTCAGTTGCCTATTCAATTCTTCTTTAACCTTTTGTTTTAAATTATACGGCAATGGTCTGGACTTTGTCGTCAAAGGTTGCTGCATTGGATCACTTAGCTCAATTTTGAACGCTATATCCATATTTTTGTGTGGAGTCAACTCGGTTACGGAAGTAGCTGAAATGGTTTTTAGTTCATTAATAATGTTTTCACGTACGATTGAAATTTCAATTTCTTGTTTGTTTGTCGGTTCATCAATTTGAGACACTTCATTCAATTCATCGTTTTTAACGACGCTATTAGAAGTAGCTTCTTTGGCTTCATCTTCGTTAGCTTCGGTTGATAACGAATTTTTGTTTTCGCCTCCTTCATAGACAAAAGGTTTCGAAATACTTGAATTGTAATTCATGATTTGATTAAAATCGATTACAACTTTGTTTTGGTTCTCGACGGTTTTTTGCATTTTTTCAACAACTTTTTCGTTTGTTTCTTTGCAATTAGTGCCACTTGAACCAGTCTCAAATTTTTGTTTTAACAGTCCATTATGGAGTTTAGTTATATGTTCCGAATTTGTTTTAATTTTGTTGTCCATATCGGTTACTTGCCTATGAAAATATGGAACTTTTTTCATCAAATCACGACCAAGCAAACATTCATGTTTTGACTTGTGATTTGTGACAATTATCGGAACATCCTTTAACAAATCATTTGACTTGTCGGTTACTTTACATTGCCTCAAATAGACAACTCCATAAATTAATAACTTTTTATTACATGACCACAACGGTTTTCCATTGTATTGTGACAATACGGTTGAAGGATCCTCTCTCTTCATTTTCACATACAATGATTCATTTATAATTGTGCGTTGTGCTCCAGTATCAAATAAATACGAAACAAGGGTATTGTTGAAAATTGCTTTTCCAACAATTTCGTTAGGTAAACTTTCATTTACATGGTTCACCTCAGTTGAGTTTTTTGGACGATTTTCGACGGTTTCAAAAATCGGTTTATTCGCAAGACTCATTCTCGACTGATAACGAGTTTCATACTTGTGTTTATTAAAATTGGTTTGATACCTATTGTTCCAATTACTATTGGTTTTTAATTGTTCACCTTGATTCGGTTGGACTGTTTGTTCAAAACGTACAGTTTTGATCGGTTCGGTAACGCTATCGGATTCGGTTGAGACGCAATTGTCGAAGCAATTGTACTTGTCCACAGCGTAATTCACAATTTGATCAAAACTAATCTCTTCATCAAGTCTTTTAGACTTTTGAAGTTTTTCCCGACACTTTTCTCTCAATCGTGCGCTGTTTAAACCTTCAATAAAACGTTCCTTCATTACGTCCTCAAAAAATTCTATTGGTTGTTTTGGAAATGCTTCGGTAATCATTCTTCTAATGCTCCTTGCATAACTTTCCAAACTCTCATTTGATTGCTGGTTTCGTTCAAAAAAAATTCTCAAGTCGCTTAGACTTTTCGGTCTGCCACACGGTTTCGTTGAACTAATAAAAATGCTTTCCAACTCATTTTTCAATTGTTCAAATCCATTCTGGCTTTCCAACAATCTTTGTACGTTTGATAGTTTAACAAAATACATAATGATTATAATCAAAACTGCTATGATTGCTTCATAGGTTCTTTGAAAAATCATCCATTCAAACATCGCAAAACATGACTTGAAAAATCCAAACAATAAATTTGCAAAAAAGTCCTTGACATCACTCAACATGATTGACTTGTTGCAATTGTAAACACAAAACGCTTGCACGCTTGAAACATTGAACAACAAAAATGCACAGGAAATGATCACTGTTTTCATCATTGTTAAACACGCGGTTTGAAAAATTTGTTTGAATTGAAAATTGAAAAAAAAAAAAAAAAATAACGTTTGTTTTGCTTCAAAAATTTTGCTTCTAAATTCGGTGTGGTTTCGCTTATAGGGACGCCACTGTTGAGGTTTGGTACCTCTGGTTTGATTAATTAATTGGGTTTTGGGGTTTGAGGACGGTTTAAATAATTAAAAACTGGTTTTAAGGTTTAAACACATTTATTTACCAAAAATCATTCCAAAAAATTAATAAAGAAAAAAGAAAAAAAGAGAAAATTAACAACAACATGTTTCACTAGTCCTTAACCTAAGTTAAGTACAAATGAAAATGTGTAAGGAGTGAGGAGTCACAGTTTGAGTCCGCAACATTACATTCAGAATGCTATTATCTACTTCAGATTCAGCTTAGTCAAATTTTAATTAATTTAATTTCTTAATTTATCAAATAATATCATAATGCGATGTATCAATTTTGTACCAAATGTTGTGGTTCTAAGTCGCTTATGACAAAGACACACGGTTTAATTTATATTGGAATTTAATTTCATTGGTTTAAGTTTAATTTTAAAAATTTAAACAATTTTATGTTTAAATTATATCGCTTTTCATTTGTTCAAAAATATACTGGTCACTTATTAAACTAGTCGTAAATATATGACCAGTGGAGGTCACCAAATGAGCCAAATTTAATTGGTCAAAAATCGATGCAAATATTTATTTTCAATAAAAATTTAAAATTTTAAAAAATACAAGACTTCTAATAAGCTGCTAAATAATATTCCTTGATTTTGTTCAGAATGATAGAGATCAAATCTTTGAAAAACAAGAAACAAAATGGTCCAATCAAAAGATTTATGTTCCATTATTTTCGTCCATCAAATAAAAACGATTCGACAATAGCGACAAAAAAACCAATTGAAATATAAACATGATTACTGATATCCAATTTTAAATATTCCAAGACTAAAATTTGTAGAAACATACTAAAATTGTAATTGTTGATTTGGATATCAAAGAGATAAAATCCAAAACACACTGAAATTGATCGATTCATTTGTCGAACAAGTCGATAAATTTGGCGAAAAGTCGATCTTCTTTTGGTCTTGCATCTTGTAAAGCTTAAACGAAAAATTCTTTATATTTATCCATTTTTATTTTAAACAAAATATTCGGCTTTATTTCTTATTTTTATAAAATTGATGTTTCTAGATTTTTTTGATTCAATTTATTATTTCAACATTTGTTTTATCAACTTAATAGTGTATGTAAATTTTGTAAAGAAAAAGTTAAGTAAGAAAGTTTTGTTTTGTTAAGCCTGCGGCTTACGGTGTTCGCTTGGGGAAACGGGAATACAAAATAAAACAAATTAAATTTTGAATTGTACCTTTTTATTCTTGAGATAGTCTAATTAACAGAAAATCGTGACTTTATATATTTAAGCAGCTTGTCTGTATATAAAATAAACTAAATAGCTAAACTAAGTCGCTATTTGGGTGGCACAAAAGGGCGCCCCCCTTTTACAAGAGTTGCTCCGAGGTTCTTAATATTTTGTAACTAAACTTAACCTATTAAATTAAAATTAGCTGCTAAAAATATATAAAAAATTAATCGATTCTGCGTTTTTTGACAATAAGTTTTGTCATCATTTTTTTTAAGAACCATTGTTTCTAACTTTTTTTATTTTATTACATTTTTTTACGTTTAAGACGGTGGAGGCATCGTCTTCGATACTTAAAAAAGAGAATTTGCCGTCCATAAGGTCTTCCGATGTCCAATAACAGATGGTGGAGAGTGATGATGTTGACCCAAACGCGCTTCACGGAATTGAAGCTTCTACTTTTGTTTCGGTTTGCGTAGCTGCGTCTCGTTTGACGTATCTCTCTCTGGCTATCAGCTGGTGTTGTCTGGTGTAGTCTCGATTAAATTAGAGTTTTAGTTGCTTGCCATAGCCGACTGGCCATTCCACCCTGTTTAACTCGGCGATTACTACCTCGTGGCAACAGGTGTTGCAAAATCTTAAAAACATAATTTTGGTTGCCGAATTACGCCATTCCCCGAGTACCTTTGCGTTGTGAAAAGGACCCGAGTTAAAGTTGTTATCTGTTAGATATGTAATAATATCTGCTTCGATAGCTTGACCTATATGACGAACAAAAGACTCAATTGATTAATTCGATACGAATATATCTCGATTATTATCTTGGTTAATATTTTGAATGTCGCAGTTGCACATTAAAGCCATACTTATTTGAAATTATCTTGAATATAAATTTTGAAAGTTGAAAAATTTATTTTATTATTATTTATTTATTTTTCTTATTTTTTTTATTTGTTTTATAAAGTTTGTATTAATACGCTTAATTTCATATGATTTTATTTGAAAAAAGTTACTTAATCTTAATCTTTAGTTGTGTAGGGGATTTGTCTGTTCTTACAGTTATTTTAACTGCAAATTTTAATAAATAATTAAGCTTGTTATATTTCAGGCGCTTTACGTACTCTAGCGCTCCTTCTTCTCTGATTTGAAAGCTGGTTATTTTTATTGTTATACGCCTTCATCAATTGAGTGGTCTTGTGGAGTTAAAACTGAATTTTGGTCTAAAATCAATTGACTAGCAGCTATATTTTGACCTTCATTAAAATGACCAAAATATTTTTTCAATAAGTTTTTAAGAATAAAAAATTGTTTCGACCTTTTTTGATTAACACGTCTGATAACGTTATTCACCTTATTTTGGTGTTTAGCCATAATCTCGAAAGGTCCATGATACTTGTGTGCCAGACCAGAAGAAAGGCCTTTTTTAATTGTACATGGTCTGTAAGTCAAGATCACCTAACTCATATTCAAATTTTCGTATGTTACGGACGTGTCTAATTTTTGCTTTGTTCATGACTATATGACTATTTTCGATTTCTTTAGAGTATATACAGTGCTTTTACGAAAAGTTCAGAATGGGTTTTTTTACGTAATTTTACGTAAAATTACATCATTTCAAGTAAAATACCCTAAAAACGCTTACGGCCAAAAAATTGGCCTTTTTGGTAAGAAAAATTAACTTTTTTGAAATTTTTATAAAAAATTCATTGATTTTCTTTGAGGACAATTTTACATTTTTTTACATTTTTTTCCGTTTTTTTAACGTAAAATTACGTAAAATTACATTATTTTTGGTAAAAAATGGTAAAAATTGGTAAAGAGCTACTAGCTCTTTTATTTTTAGGATAAAAAAAAAAATCTATTAAAATTTGAAGTTGAACAAAAAAATTTATTTAACTTTTATGCCTTAATTTCATGCCAAAGCATCTCAATCGGGTTCAAATCAGACGATTTTGGTGGAGAATGTATTTAATTTTTATTATTGTACAGCTCCCGAATTAACGTCGAACGTGTACCCGTACTCCAGCAAAAATGAATGAAGTACGGGTCCGTGTAAAAAGATATAAAAAACTTATTTTAGAAATTTTGATTTAAATACACAAACAACTTTAAAAACATGCATCTTTCGAATCTTTTTAATAACGACTAAGTGAATTTCAAATAAAAATAACTGGAATAATTTAGTCTTTTCGACTTTAGACGGATACCTTAAAGTTAAGATAAATTGACTTAATTAAGAAGATTTTGAATTACTTACGTTAAAAAAACGTAAAAAATGTAAAAAAATGTAAAATTGTCCTCAAAGAAAATCAATGAATTTTTTATAAAAATTTCAAAAAAGTTAATTTTTCTTACCAAAAAGGCCAATTTTTTGGCCGTAAGCGTTTTTAGGGTATTTTACTTGAAATGATGTAATTTTACGTAAAATTACGTAAAAAAACCCATTCTGAACTTTTCGTAGAAGCACTGTATATATTTTTTAGCTTCTTTTTTTTGAATCACAATAATTTTTGACAAATGGATCATTTTTTTGATTAAGCATCTTCATGATCTAATAAAATTTAAAGATTTAGATAATCGAATTCTTGATGCTTATTGACTTCTTCAGACAACCAAACACTAAGTCAAGTGGGATGCGAGGTGGTTCACCAATAAGCATTTCGTGAGGGCTATAACCGGTCGTCGAATGTTCCGTCGTGTTGAACGCGATCGTTAATTTATTAATATTTTCATCCCAATTTTGTTGATTATTCGCTACATATCCTCTTATCATACCCTTTAGGGTTCTAATAAAGCTTTCTGATTGGCCATCACACTCAGGGTGGTAAGCTGTGGTCCTTATCTGCTTAATATTCAATTTTTCATAAATTAACTCCAATAAAATTGATTGAAAATTCTTTCCTCTGTCACTAAGAATATACTCAGGTATTCTTTACAAACAATTCATGAAGAGATAATTGCGTCAGCAATCATATCGGGAGTTGACAAAGGAAGTGGAATAGCTCGTGAAAACTTGGTGAAAGCACAAACCAATACCAAAATGTAAATATTGCCCCTCTTTGAAATGGTCCAGCCATGTCAATCGTAATAATATGATTGAATTTTTTAGCCACTAGCCGTTTTAGGTCGCCTTTTCTTTTTTTATAATATAATCTTGTTTTACAAAGTACTTCAAATTTGACTGTAGTGCTTTCTGCATTTGAGACTTGAGGACTTCTTGTATGATTTTTTTGATTGCAACTTTTCTTTATCCAAGCCAAATTAGGATCTGAATCTTGGTCAAGACTTATGTGATTAAAATCACGATCAAAACTTATTATTAACTCTTCATTAGCTACTTCGATTAAACAAATCACATGATCTTCAGATTCATCAATTGTACACAGTGGTTCAGGCATTCTAGATAGAGCATCTGCGTTGCCATTTAAGGCTACTGGTTTGTATCGGATTTCGAATTCATTCACATTGAGGCGTTAAATCCATCTAGCCAAACGCGAAAATATTGGACCTTTTTTTGCTAAAAGCCATTTTAGAGGTTGATCATCACTATGAACATAAAAAAACTTCCATATAGAAAGGGATGGAAATATTCAACACTCATAACAATTGCCAATAATACTTTTTCGGATGAGGAGTATTTTGTTTGGGCTATATTCATTTGTTTGCTAAAATACGCAACTGGCTTAACCTCAACATCCACTTCTTGACAAAGAACAGCGCCATATGCAACATCTCACGCATCGGCTACTAGTATAAATTGTTTATCAAAATTTGGTATAGTGAGAACATTTTCACAAAGCTGCTTTAATTGTTTCATAAGCTTTGGTAGCAGCTAAATTCAATTCAACTTTAATAAATTTAGGTTTAATTTTAATCGTATTATTTTCCATTTTTACTTTTTTTGCTTTTTTTAAAGGAATAATATAATTGTCTTTAGTTACCATAAGTTGATAAATAGGCTTAGCAATAGATGCATATGACTTTATAAATTTACGATAAAAGCCACAAAGATCCATTGTAATTTGTCCATAGTCTCTAGAAGTTTAATTTATGATAATCCTGTTTTATCCGAATTCCGCCATCCTTTTTCCAACAATATTACAGTGAATTCTCGATTATCGAGACCCACGATTATCGAGATTCGAGACTTTTTTAGCAAATTTTTGTTTCCCGAATTTTTCTAAACCTTTTACTTGAAAAAAAAATTCGATTATAGAGACTAGAGTCTCGATAATTTTTTTGTTATCGAAACCTTTTTATTAATTAAATTGATACAAATCAATGTAAATTTTACTTTTTTTTCGAATTTTCATTTTTTCGAGACTTTTTTCTAAAAATCAAAAGTCTCGAAAATTGATTAAAGAGACAAAATTATCGAGACTCGTTTTTTTGTTTCCCAAACGAGTCTTGATAGTCGAGAATTCACTGTAATCGGAGAACTCCAAGGTGAATTACTCGGTTCGATTAAATTAGCTGCTATTTGTTCATCAATTACAACCTTAAATTTTTCTTTTAAATGAAATGGAACATTTCTTCCTTTCTGCTTTATAGGCGTTGTTTTCGGATCATTAAGAACAATACGGTGTTGAAAAACATTGTTTGGTTTCAAATCTAAGAAATTTTCAGCCGTTACTTTCTCTAACTCTTTCAATATTTCAAATTCCAGATTTTTGTTCTTATCGTTTAATTCATTAGCAGACTGTACTAGAAAAATATCACTTGATTCTGTTTCCAATTTATTAATACAAGAAAAACTACAAATTGTTTCTTTGATTCCCGAAAAATTTTCATTTAAGTTTAGGCATAGTCTTTATAATGTCCATTCCAATCAAACAATCTCTTTTACAATTAAGAGCAGCTACCTATATTTCTTGATTTTCTATTGGAGTTAATGGGTATATTAACAGTTTTTGGATAGTTACCAAGTATTGATAATTTATAATTACCAAAATCTGAGTTTAAGTTTGGTCCGATATATTTTTTTAACTCAACACATTTCCTCTTTCGAATGATTCTATTGTATCCAGATTCACTTAAAATTGTCTTATGCTACACTTTCACACAAGAATCTTATTTTTACTCCATTCATTAAGGCAATTATTGTTGAAGAAAAATCAGAGTTTGAAACTGTACAGACCAAGCTATTATTTTCATTTGGTCCTTCTTGAATTGTTATATTAGCTGCTTTATTTTTTATGAATTTATCATTCTGTTTAAATTGATTAGAACTGGAATTTTGACTTTGAAAAGATTTCCTTGGTTTTTAATACGAATTGTTCGTATACTTTGTTTAAGATCTAGAAATAGAGTTTACAGCAGGTAAGTTTTCAAAATCAGCATGTGAGTCTTCCTTTAAATCAGTTGGACTTGCAGACTCATACGCCTTGGCGTACCTAACAATTGTGGCTAAGGATAAAGGTACATCCTCGTCTGAGTTGGAGATTGAATGATATAAAATACACTTTGCCTCTTTGTCTTATAAACTGTTCCATTTGTTTACTCTGTAAATTGTTAAAAAAATAACTGACCAAAGTCGACTCCTTATTAATTTCCGCTTTCTCGGCTAATGTCGACAAAAATGGACTTAAAAACTCATCAATGATTCTTCTTTAACTTTGAAGCATCTTGTAAAATTTTCCATAGCCGCTACAATATTTGGATCCGACCTAACATGTTTACGATTTTTAAATGTACACATAAGACCATTTTTACTTCATCATACATCATTGACGGTTTTAATTGAACTTCATTTAACAGCTGTTGATCTACTAACACTAAAAGCAGACTTTTCCAATCCCTTTTATTGTATTGGCACGCATAAGTCTCAAAAAGTTGAATCCAAATGTCGAATGATATCCCATCCCGTTTAAAAATATTAATGACCCTTTTAACCTCGGTACGATTACATATTTTATTCTCGATACACACTTTAAACAAACGTTTGCTTGTAGTAAGGCCTCTCTGTTTTCCGTATAACATATATAAGAAGTGTGACTGCAATAACAGCTACTACATGTGGATAATAATTGATTAAGAACTTTTTTAAAATTCCATACAATAAAGTTGAACCTTCTTTTAGCCAATCTATTAAACGTTGCCATTGATCATCATCCTTGTGATTAATTAGGATTAAACTGCTCTTTTCTACCGATTTAACTTTTTCAAAGTTACATTTCTTTGATTCTATAAGTGCTTATGGAACATAATCGATTTTACGCATAACAGCATCCAATAAATAAGGACCTCATCTGATAAAAAATGCAACTACAGTCATTCCTCGGTCATATCCCTCCTTTTGTCCAGGCCATATTTGGGGATATAAGTAAAATGGGATAGATCTAAATATCATATAAAACAACATATTTTTTTTTCAAGA
>NTPY01000633.1:751810-770668 GCA_002922825.1 Brachionus calyciflorus
AAAAAAGAAGGCGAAAAAATTGGGTTATATTTTAATTATGGGATATCGCATGGGATTTATCTGAATAATTTTTTAATGTAAATCAGCTATGGGAAATCCATTCAAAAAAAATAGGAGATATATCCAATAATCTAAAATTTCAGATTTGTACCATGGTATATGTCGAGTGTTTACGGTACCACCTGATAAAAAACGTAACCATTGCTTTTAATTTAATAATGAAGTAACGAATCTCTAATGTGTTCTAGTTTTGTTCATCTTAAAGGGAAGATTTTATTTCGCTTTAATCTTAGTTTGGCTTAAATTGTGATTTATGGGAACGTTACTTCATGGTCACATCGAATTATATTTGAATATATACATAGCGCTTACTGTAAAAAAAAGTTACCTTTTTTTCCATTTTTCAATTATTCATTTTAAATAATAAAAAAAAATTAAGATATTAAATTTTTCTTTTCTAATTTTAAATTTATAAATTTTTTTTTTTTTTCAAGAAATAAAAATGGTAAAAATAAGAATTAAAGTCAAATATTTTGTATCCGTATTCCATTTCTTGAAAAAATAAATTTTTTTAGATTTTTGTTTTAAGTCGGTCAAGCGATAAGACAATCGCCAATTATGGCCGATTTTTGTCCCCTTCTTGATCGCCTGTAACATGTTAAATTATGATTTACAACATTTGTAAATATGATCTAAAGATTCTAGTTTTTTAGAAAATTTTGAGTCCAATAATGTATCTGCTACTTTCTGCATCATACAACTTGCTCGCTTTTTATCGCTTGTTTTATTATTTAATACATCAAAAAAAAAACGATCCATTTTAGCAAAACGTCTTTTATCCACTTGTCTAGTTTTATAAATTTTTTGATTTGTAAAAAAAAAATTTTCTTGAGTCGGACTTTTAGTTTTAAAATTTGTACCGTAATGCCTTGCAAACAAATGCATGCACTTGAAATCAAAATTTAAAGAATAAATGGGTCAAAAAAAGATATTTTTAAAGCTATTGGCAAAACGTAAAAATAATAAAAAAATATTTTTATACTTTTGATTAGGTTCTCTATTGAAATATGTGGTAAAAAAAAATTAAAAATTATTTTATTTTGGGGCGCATTAATCGTTAAAAATAAGTAAAGACTTTTCGGTTTCTTCAAATGGAGACAAATAGAGAATGTGGTACAATATGATAAATACCAAGTTTTTGAATTTTTCAAAAAACTTTTATTAAAGAAAAAAATTCATTATTAGGTTATTCATGTTTCAATTAAAGGTAACAAAAAGAATTAAAAAAAAAAACAAAAAAAAAAGAATGGTTGAATTATACGAAAGACTTGGAAATTAACTTAAAAAAATAAACATATATATAATAAATATCTATACGAAAACATTTATAATCATATTTATAAAATGTTGACTCAAAATTCTGGGCATCAATGGGAATAGATTTCATACCAATTTGAGATATAATACATTTTGTTTTTTCTAATTTTTATCAATCTCAAAGCTTAATTTGATTCTTTAAATAAATAACTCATATCGACTTGAATGCCATGATCGGTTTGTAATTTTTGAAGTCTTAAATTGAACTCTCTATCAGTTATAAACTTATGTTTGTTTGCCATTCTCATTTGTCCTCTTTCAGATCGTATCTTAGTGGCATGATTCCTAAATCTCTCAATTTTATCATAATTTACAATTTCGGTTTTTATGTTTCGTTGAGTTTGACATGATGTTATAAGATCTCTTTACACAAAAAAAATATTTATTTTTTTTTCAAATTTAACTAAGTTAATGAGGCTTTTTGACTTACTCTGGCATCTTTGTTTTCAGTGCTTTTTCAAAAACTGACTTTGTAAACATTTTATCAAGTAATTGATCATCGTTTACCTAAATTTTAAAAAGTCAAAATATTTTAAATGAATTTAAAAAAAACCTATTGAATTAAGCTATCAAAAAAATAAGGTTTATAAACTTAAGGTTTATAATTTTTTTTCTTTTCAATAAAATTTATTGGAAACATCTCATCAGAATACTGCTCAGATTTGATAAGAGAATAAGATTTAATCTCTGAAGAAAATGTTAGATAATCAAAATTAAAATTCTAATTTTTAAGCGAAATTTTAATATGTTGTTAACTTGGAAAATTTTATAAGAATTTAAATTTTTTAAAAATAAATCTTTTACAACTCCATTCATTTATAAATTAATTTTTTAAATAATTCCTTGGTTATTATTTAGTTCTATAGTAGAAAGCTTAAAATTTGTTAAATAAAACACCAAAAGAAACAGTAAACTTTTCGAACAAAAACAAAAATTGTTGGAAAATGTTCTGTAATTAGGTTTTTTATAAACTTTCCCTTATACACTTCACGCTTACTACTAATAGTGATCCTTCGAATAAAGTTCTTGGGGTGCTATGAGCAAGATTTTACGGTAATGACTCTTTTTTTTAAAAATTCTCTTAAAAAAAGTTAAACATACATATTTTTTGAAAAACAATAAAAATAAATGAAAACTGGATATTTTTATAAATAGAAAATTTTTTTTCAAACTTAGTAGAGATGAACATGACGGCTACTTTTTCACCGATTCAAAAATAAAAATATGAAAATCAAAGACAAAGGCTGTATGTTTCATTTTGATCGAAATATAATGAAAAATTTAGCAAATATAGTATTAAAATCAAAGTACATTGAAGATCAAGATTTTAAACCATGGAAAAAGGTATTTTTGCATTAAAATAAATTATGAAGCGTATTGCTGCTATTTTGATTATTAATCGAAAAAAAAAAAATCTAATTTTGAAAACTTTAATCCTTTTAATTTTTGATTCCAAAAAGATACTTTTTCCCCTCAAGGGAAAACCCAAGATAAATGTAACCTGAAAGCTGCCACTTTAAACTCTAACTTGGAAACGAATGATTATCCGAGAAAAA
Organism: Brachionus calyciflorus; assembly: GCA_002922825.1. Classification (NCBI taxonomy): domain Eukaryota; kingdom Metazoa; phylum Rotifera; class Eurotatoria; order Ploima; family Brachionidae; genus Brachionus; species Brachionus calyciflorus. Next base: position 754,744 of record NTPY01000633.1, read on the forward strand.
AAACAGACGAAAAACACTTTTTAACTGCATTTCATCAGAAAAGTTTCGGAAAAGCTGATAAAATAGCAGCATATACAAAACATTTTTTGTTTTTTTCTTTAAATAACGTTAAATACTTGATTCTTATTCAATCTGTTTTCTTTTAAAACAAAAAAAAAATAAAACATATTTTCTAATTTCTAAGCATAAAAATGTCATTTTTATCCCTTTTTTGTTGACTATAAAAGACTCATGTTCGATAAAACCTTATAAAAAAGACAAAAACATTGTTTTTGTCTGTTTTTTCAAAGTTTTAAGTGTATTTCCCGAGTATAATCAATAAACTGGACATTTGTAAACCTCCAATGTGCAAGTTACTTTGAACCAGAAAACGATTATCGACAGATTTAAACTTATTCAAGTGCAATTTGATGAGTATAGTCTTAAAAACCAAACTGAATATTTAGACAAAGTTAATAATTCGAAGTATTTACTGCAGAGAACCCAGGAGGAGAAAGAACCTGGAGTAAAAATTACGAATCAAATTAGAAACTATTTTTGTTATTTAGAACGTGATATCTTTAAGCTTTTATAAAATACAGTTTTAAGATATTATTAGAGTATTCATTTAGTGTGTGGTATCCAACTTTGAAAGGAAAGCTCACAAAGATAGAAGACTCAGAGGTGTTTAAATAAAAATTTTTAAATAATGAATGAATTTGTGGATATAGAATTAACTAATGGTATTGAGTTTTTCATAATTGGAACGAACTACCGTAAGATTCGGTATATATATAGATTCTAATATAAATGTAACATCAACCGTAACTTTTAACCGTTACCATAACCATAGCTCAAAAATCTTAAAATTGAAAAATAACGCTGGTTACGGTTGACTTTACATTTATTTTAGGACCACTGTTATAAATAAAGCACTATTTATTTCCATGTTCGTACAAATTAAATTTCTTAATATCAATAAAAAACAAAAGATTACCTTTTTGCGTAGTTGATCATAAGAATCAGGCTTTATAACTAATTTATCATTTTTATACAAAATCGAATTTTCTTCTGTTTCATTTTCGAATATAAAATTTTGGTGCAAAAAATTATTTACAAATGCAAATTTCTTCGGTTCCCTTTTTAAAAAAAAATAAACTTTTCCGTAAAACAAAAAAAAATTTTTTTTTTTATTTCAAATTTTTACTTATGCAGTGATGAAAAAACAACTGATTCTATTGAAATATCATAACTCTCGACCATAAAATCATTTTCAAATTTAATTTTTAAGGTCTCATAGTTATAACTGCCAATACGAGTTGCCTCAACAGTCCTAAATGGATTAGTCAATTGTAGCACAAGTCTTTTATAAATAATATATGATTGTGATAGAGAGAAATTATTCAAAATACTAAGAAAATAATCATCATCTATTCTTAAATTATTTAAGTTAGTCACATTTTCATCATACTTTCTTGGATATTCTCTCAATAAACAATCCATATTAAACAATCTATAAAAATTTATTTTTCCTGTACTCCTCGATATTAATTTACACAATTGCAATTGTTTATTTTTGTCCAAACAATTAATGCTCAGCTCATTGTCTTCTTTTTCTTCATCGGGTGGTAAATAATCCATTAGAACGGAAAAATTCAAACTAGCTACTTTGGACATTTTTTTACAATAATCGTCTATTAGATATAATAGACTAAAATATGGATGATTGGCTCCTATTGATCGATTAAATAATAATCTTTTTTGATTTAAATCATTTAGTGTTGGAATTGGTTTATTTCGAGTCATTTCTAGTACTTTTTGAAGCTTATTTTCATATTTTTTAATGTTCGAATTGACCAATTTACTAGTCACTGATTGGTTTATTTCTGGAGTCTTGGGCTTTATACCTTGATTTTGACTGTTATTATTATTTTGAGTGTTATTATTTGGCTTCTTTTTGGTAATAACAACGTCTTTTTGTATTGTTTTCGGCTCGACACTTTCATTTTGTGTTGTTTTTTGTTTGGTATTAAGTAAGTCTTACATTTAAAAATTTTACTAAATTTTATTTATTCATCAAAAAGATTTACTTTAAAATTAATAATGTTGTGTAACTTTTTTTTCAAATAAAAACGAGTTGTCACAAAAAGTCAGAGAAAAAATTCGTGTTTTTTTAGTTGGAAAGCTTTTCTAAGATTCATAAATTAAAAAGTTGTACGTAGTTGTAGGAATTATTTGATCTGTAGATGAGATAACGAAAGAACAGATATTTACGGTAATGTAATCACTCGATAGCTATACCATGGTACACAACTAGGGTTTCAGATTTGTACTCATTGATTTTATTACTTGAATGAAATCATAGACCTTTCGGCTTTAAAAAATGAGGATGGTACAAATTTGAAAAATTTCGATTTTATACAGGTACTACTATCGTGTGATTACGGTAAATAATCTTTAATAAAAATTCCAAATGAATAAATTTTGAAGAATTCTCATTTTAATATTTAACCTAGACAGAACTTTTAATCATTTCCAGTCACTGATACCATAACTGGATTCCAGTGGTATGGTTATCAGCAAATAGAAAAATAGTAAAGAAAAACCGATTAAAATTTCCACAAAACATAATTTTTGCTCCAAAAAAATTAAGATATTTAAACACCCTAATAAAGATAAGTCGAGATGTTTCGAAATATTTTTTAAACCATTCTGAAACTGCTCTAAAAAAATAATTCAGTACTTGACAGTAAAATTTTTTTTATTAGAAATTCCTCTGAAATATCATTTTAAACAGCTCTAAAAAATTCTCTCGAAGTAGTAGACTGTCAACTTATTTCAAAGTTCCCGTAAAATTAAGAATTTTTAATTAATAATTGAAAAAAAGATTGTTTTATTTGAGGTGGACCCTTTGCTGCAAGTCACACGATGTATTTTTTTCTGTATTTTACTTTATGGATAAGAATTTTCTCCTATTCCTATGCCTTAAATCGAAGACTGAAAAAACGGGTCTTGCTGGGTATGTGACCAGGGGGGTGACATAATATGTGACCAAGTAACTTATGTCGATTATAAAAAATTGCTCTTGGATACTTTTAATTAAAAAGCTTTTTTGTTTAAAAGAATTCAATTAAATTGAAAAATTTTTAATTTATGTGACCAGAAAAAAAATTTTGGTGACCAATTTATTTAAAATTTATATTTATTTTCGATTCATTTGGTCACATAATATGTGACCAGAGAATATGTGACCAGTAAAAAAAATGCCTGGTCACCTAATCGACATAAGTTACTTGGTCACATATTATGTGACCCCCCTGGTCACATAAGAGGCAAGACCCGAAAAAACTTCGATACAAAAATTTTTTAATTACATGTAAGGTGCACCAAATCATAAACCCTATTTAAGATTTGGCTGTTCTTGAGCCTTAATAACTCATGTCTACTCCGATATAAAAATTCCGAAAATATTTTGAATTATAGAGTTAACCATGCTTTAAAAATTTTGGTTTTGTTTTTGAACAATTTGTTTCATGATAACCAAAATAAAGGCTACTAAAGTTTCAAAAAAAACTAAATTTTTAACGAAAAATGACTAAATATAAGGTTTTTTTACAAAAATACTTCAAAATAAAATAGTTTTCTAAAAGACCCAAACCTAGATATTATCATTACAGACTATCCCCGATTTTATGTACTCCGATTTTATGAACTTTCAATTTTATGAAGTAATTTTAAAATAACGGATAAAATTATAATCATTTCAATGATATATTTTTCCAATTTTATGAACTCCGATTTTATGTACTTCCGATTTTATGAAGTGAAAAAAGACAAATTTATTTACAATAATAAATACCTTTACATGTAAAAAATGCCCGATTTTATGAAGTAAATAAAATTATCTTTAAGGTGTTACATGGCCAATATTTTGTTTTAAATTTTTTTACAATGTTTTAATTTAAAAAAATGATTTCCGATTCTATGAAGTTTCGATTTTATGAACTAAAAATGAACTTACAACTGTGGTTCATAAAATCGGGGATAGACTGTATATATTTAAATGTACTGTAGAAAAACGTAAAATCAGAGACGATTTTATTTAAAATTATTATAGGTCATGGAAAAATTAGTTAATAGAGTTAATTTCTCTGAAAGTTTAAAGTTAAACCTACGAAGACAGAACAATATTAGACTTATGAGAGAAATAAGCAAATGGAACTCACAAAGACACAATTTTTTAACGAATAGAGAAATGGAATGAACTTCCGCAAAGTATTGTTATTACGCAATCATTAGAATGTTCAAGTCGAAAATAAGTAATCAATCTTCGATTCGAAGTTTTGAACTAAAATTTTTTTTTTAAATTTTGAAATCAATGAAAAAAGTCAACTTTGACTTCGAAAACAATTAAATTCAATGCTAATGTATTGACTTAGTTGCAATTTGTTTTTCATAAAGTCAAGTCAGAATTTAACTTGGAATTTAATTTTCCTCAAAATCCAAGTCGGACTAAAAATTCAATTAAATTAAGACTCTACTTTGTTAAAAAAAAAATACTTTTCAAAGTCAAACTTTGACTACTACCAAAGTAAAAATCAAAATATTTCACTTTGATCAAATAAATTTCAAGTCTGACTATGACTTTGAAAAAAATTTACTCGAAGTCAAAGTCATTACTTTACTTTTGTTTTTCTTTTTATTCAAAGTAAAGTTTTGACTTGAATTTAAATTTTTTGTAAAAATTTTGTGTAAATTTTGTATTCTCACAATATGTAAAATAATTAGAGTGATGGTGATTAATTTGTAACGTAACGTCAATTGACACCAAATGACAGGCAAAAAATTTATAAAATTTGACGTCATTTCGAGTCAGATTAAGTTACAAATTAATTACCAACATTTTATCTTTTATATGAGTTTAAAATGATGATTGAAAAAAATTTTACCTGGTTTTATAATTAAATTTTCCAATGTTTCATCGGGTTTTTTTAATTTAGGTATTTTAAATGGCTTGGGTTGTTCATTATTTACACTTTTAACATTGTCATCATTTTTTGACGAATTTTTAATCGGTGATTTCTCTTTGGCTACTATTTGACTAATTGCTTTTTTCACAATTTTCTTAGCTACTTTATTACTATCACTAGATTTAATCTCATTTTTATCCAAAACACCATCCTTTTTGACTTTATTTATTTTATCAACAGAAATACTCGATTTTTGATTAGTCATTGTATTTTCTTTTTCTTTATCTTTATCCATAGCTTGTTTTTTTAGAGTTGTCTTGAGTAAATTATTCGACTTTTTCGCTTGTTTTATAACTGGTACTTTATTGGTTTTTTCTTCTGTTTGTGCTTCATTCGATTCCTCTGAATCGAAATCATTAGCAAGTCGTTTTTTAGGCTTTCGAATATTAGAATCAATAGAATAGCTACTAGGTGCCGGTGAATTCGAGCGCGATGACGAAAGGAGTATAGTATGATTTGAATTTTCGTCTGAATTAGACGTTTCTCTAGCGCTACTAAATACAGAATCACCAGTGATTGAGTCATCATCACCACTTTCCAAATCATTTTTACACTTTTTAAATTTAAGTTTAACCGAATCGACTCGAGACACTTGGAAATTACTATTATCAAAGTCTAAATTAGTGTCTTCATTAATCAAATCAGGCAAATTTGTACTAAGACTCTTCGTTTTTTTTTCTCTATTCTCACAATCAAAATCGTCGACTTTTCTTTTCGTTGATGTCTTTTTGACCGAATCATGCGATACTATTGAAATATTCGGTGATGGATAATTCATCATATTTTGATCCCTTAGTGACAAATCTGAACTCGATATAGTTATCTTTGGCTTTGATTTTTTCTTTTTTTTACTCGTTCTCGAATCCCACGATTCATTACTACTCTCCGATTCGCTCAAATTAACATTTTTATACGTAATTGTGTATTTTTTTTTCTTACTTGGTCTTGCTTTATACTTTTCAAATAGGTAAAAATGTGTAGCATTTTGGTCTAGAGGTTTTAGTCTAACGAAACAAGGAGCATTTAATTTGATATCAGTGAATTTAAGAGGGTACTGGGTGCTGCTAAATGGAATTTTTAAAATTGTATTATCAATTTGTGTGGACTCGTCAAAATTTAAAGTCTCATTTGTTGTATTTGTTTTTGATTCCGTAGTGAAACTAACACTTGTTTTGGAGTCTTGAGATGATTTTTTTCTGACTGGTAAAATATTTTTCATTGATGTTTGTAATAGATTTTTTGAAATTGAATTCGAATCCTCGGATGAATTGTTTTGAATTAATTGGTCGTCGTCGTCTGAATCGGATAAACATAACTCTATTTCTTGTTCGATTTGATTCGATTTGTCCCATTGATTGTCCGAATCGGAATCTGGAAAAATAAAATTCGAATCGCTTTTGGGTGTTTTGATAATTGAGGAATCGTTTAACATGAGAAATGAGATTTTAGACTTTTCATTCGATTGTGTTAAGGAGGCTTCTAGGGAGTCGATTTTTTTCATCATCGGTGAATTCGATCTCATTTTGGTCTCGAATAGATCGTCTTCATCATCATCCGATGAGAGTATTATTTCATCATTGCTATCTTGTTTGGAATTATTATCATTCTTAAGAGAGTTCATTTTTACAAGTGCGTTTCGGAAAATTTAAATTTAATTCCAAACAAAAAAAAATTTTTGAATTTTTTTCTTTCTTTTTTTCTCTCTCTCTAGTACACATATGATTTAATTAGGTTGATATAATTAAAGATAAAGAAAAAAAAATATTTCAAAAAAAAATTTTTTTTTTTTAAGAAAAAAGTTCTAACTGGTCTTTTTTTATTTTTCAAGATTTTTGAATTGCATTTGTTTCTTTAATTTTAATCTTTTTATTTTAGACTAAATTTAATCTTTGTTGTTGTTGTTGTTGTTTCCAAGCCCCTTGTGCCCTGGGAAAGGCGTTTTCGAAGTTTTTTCCAGTGCTAATTTAAGAAAAAAAAAAAAGCACAGAATTTTATGAGTTGGGATTTTTGATTTTTATGCTGTTCTTTTGTTATTTTTATTTTTCCAAAGAATAATTTTAGAAAATTTATTCGTGTATTTGGACCTTAGACGGGTCGGCAAACATCTTAAAAATTTTAATTTAAAACACCTAAACATGGGTTACGAAGACACTAAAAATTTGTGATTTATTTTCTTAATTAAAAGAGCCGAAAGCGAAACTTGAGAAGAAAAAAAACAGACAACATTCAACTTATTTTTAAGCAGTGTTTTTTTTTTTTATTTTAAAATCTTTCGTCTATTTCGTATTAGATACGAATATTAATATCAATTTTATTTGAAGCCTTCCTTAAGAATTATAAATGTTCAACTAACTTTTATTTTCCTCTATAAAATTTTCCGTTTAAGCATAGCCGTAGCGAACCGCTCATAACTACAATACAGTGAAAAATAAAGCCCGTTTAAACACGGTTTAAACATAATATACAGTACAAATTAAAACCAACTTGTACGTTTCGTTTCCTTTCTCAGGAAAGGAAAGGTTTCAAAAAAATACATTATAAAATATTAGTTTTTATTGATTTTTTTCTTCAGAGGAAGAGTCGAGGAATAAAATGCGTACAAGTTAGTTTTAATTTGTACTGTATATTTTTTCTACAGATCGAATTTTTTTATTTGAAAGTAAGAAAAAATTGCCTATAGAATTTAATACAGAGATCTATTATCCGTTAAAAAAATGACTCGAATATAAATTCAAATAAAAAAAAAAGCAAAAAATATTTTCGAATAAAAATAATTCTTTTGATGAATAATTATTCATGAATAAAAAAAAGACAAAAGTTGAAACACTGTCGAAATTATTTGTGATTTATCTCAATTTATTTAGGTCTGTTTTTATATAATGACAAATATAAGTAAATTTAGGCTATACCTAAAAGACGGAATGTGAGGACGGAATGCCGGAACACGGAACGGAACATGCTAAAATACGGAACACTGATAACGGAATAGGATGAAATACGGAATTTTAATTCACGGAATCAAAACTAAAATACGGAATGATTTTTTAAGATTAAACGGAATATTAGATACTGAAATACGGAACATATACGGAATGTATATCATAATAAATGAAAAATCAATTTCAATGCGATAAAAATACTAATATTATATATCATCATAAAGCTAATCTTCTATCCTGCATAACGCACTATTTATCTTGGTTTCAGTACTTATGTATCAAAAAATATAGCCTCAAAAGCACCCAGCAAAAAATATATACTTTTTTTCTTTTAATCAGGAACTTTCTATAAAAAAAATCCTATAGACAGAAGTTAGAGTGATCTTTTATTATTTAGATATTATTTTAACGCCTTGTTACTTAAAATACTGAATCGAACAGACTGCTTAAAGATCTAACTTAGACACTTTTTTAAGGTCGAGCCCAACGCTTTTTTGAATTTTTTTCAGATTCCAATTTTACTCATAAAAATAACGTAGAAAACCAATTTTCGTTTCGTTTTGTAGTTGAAGTATTAACACAAAAATAAGGAAATTAACGACTTTCGTTTAAAAAGCTTCTAAATATATTTGTTCTATACTCTATTTGTAAATCTAATCGATTTATAAATAAAACAAGACGAATTATAAATTGATAATTCATCTAATCAAATTACAAATATTTTTTTGAACGAGAATCTGATTTATAAACCATAGAAGTTTTGATTTATAAAAAATATTAGACTTTATTTACAAATTATAAAAATTTAATTAAATAAATTCAAAATCTTCAAAAATATAAGTAAAATAAAAAATTATTTATTTGTACATGATACCTTTTTTATTCCCAATTTTTGTTTACTTCGGTAAAAGCTACAACGTCTATCACACTTGCCACTACACTTACAAACGATCTGGGCATCTTTTAAGTCAACAAGACGTTTTGAATGCCTAGCAGCTTCTCTTAAGCTTATTTTATTACTTATTGTCAGATAACGATAACAGAATACTAACAATTTCATGAAAAACGTCTTTTTCTCCAGTCTTTCTGGATATGATTCCAGGTAATCGGGGTAAATCACTACCACCTCGGTCAATCTTTGGAATTAAAACTGTCACTTTTTCCTGAATGAAATTGTGTGCTAAGATTGTACATTATTTGACTTAACAATTCTTCCCAGTCAGTTGTTTTAAATTGACTCACTAGCTAGCATTCTTTCAACGGTTCCATTTGCTTGTTCAACAAGACCTTGTGATTGAGGATGTCGAGGTCTACCATGTACCATCTTACAATCACCTTCCCAATTTTGAATTAAATTTTTAACTAAACTATTTTTAAATTCAGTTCCATTCTCACACTGAAAAATATTCGGTAGACCAAAATATGGAAAAACAAAGCGTTTCAAACCGTAGCAAACTTCTTCAGCTGACTTATTTTTAATTGCCCATATGACATGGTATTATGTAAAGTGGTCTTCAATGTGAGCAATCTATTTATACTCTTTTAAGCCCTTTTTACATGGATTGTGCCTCATATCGATCAAATCTAATTGTGTTCGAGTCCAAAATTCGTCTGATCGGATCGGATTTAGCCTTGTTTGAACAGCTTGAACCGTTTTTAAGTTACAAATCGGACACTTTTTAATAAATTCGCAAATAACAGGCTTCGGCATACCATCATACCTTACTTTGATTTGATGGAATGTTTTGTAACACTTAAATGAGTAATTTTTTTTACACAATTTTATAACAGTGTGTTTTTTAAATAACTGACTATTTTGTTGTAGGCCAGCTTGGAGTTTAGATTCTCTTTGCTGTTTCGGAGGCATATTAGTAAGTTGAGTATAAATTTATGTTCTAAAATTCTTTATTTCAAGATACAATTTTTATTTTTAAAGTTTAAAAACTTAACTTAACAAATTCATAAAATATAACTTAAATAGCGAGCCTAAATTAATATTATTTTTCTAACCATAGATTCAATAAATTAACTTTTCTAACAACAAAATAAATTATATTATTTTATTGGCTCTAACCGCCAACACTCCTCCTTCTTTCAAAAACGATTACGTCATTTTTGGTACCTTGCGTGACCCTACTTTTGAGCACTCTATGCAGCAACACTTCGGGTTCAAACAAGTTCCAATCTTAACTTAACACAAACATTTTTAATTATTTTCATTCGCTATTTTTTTTCCATTTAAATTATTATTATACCACCACTCGCGTGGATTTACAACACCTCTCATCGACCTGTGTGGGACGTCGGTCACAATGGTGACACTTTTAGCACCGTTTATCCACTACCGATAGAGTTCTCACTCTTTTAAACATTTAATTTTACTATTATTATTCACTTTGAACCCCCCTCATCGGCCTGTGTGGGACGTCGGTCACAATGGCGACACTTTTAGCACCGTTTATCCACTACCGATAGGGTTCATTTTATTTTAAACATAAAACAACCTTAATTTACATTCTATGGTTAGCCTCGCTTTAAACTAAAATTACAATTAATAAAAAAATAAAACAAAAACTAAATCAATCAGATGTAACAAAAGGTTTTATCCGCTTAACATGAACAACGATCGTTTTATTGTCTTTCTCAATCCTATAAGTAACGGAACTAACTTTTGACACAACCTTGTATGGTCCTTTCCATTTTGGCAGTAATTTTTGTGAATATCCTTTTTTAGGCACAGGCCAGTAAACCATCACTTGCGAGCCAATTGCAAACTCAACGTATTTATGGCTTCGGTTATACCTATCTGTATAATAATTGATTTCTATTTCCCTTCTTGCCTATATTATTTCATAATGCGTTCTTAATCTATTTAACAAATCTACTTTATAATTAATACGACAATCAAAACCGAAATAATCATCTCCATCTTCATCTCCCCTCAGGTCTTGATCATAAACCTTAAACATGGCATCACCAGGTAATACTGCGTCTCGACCATTCAATAAAAAGAAAGGTGTCTCTTGAATGGTTCTGTTTAAAGTCACACGTAAAGTTAAAAGACAATCATCAATCAACTCATCCCAATCCTTTTGATCCGGACTTGTTTAAGTGGATAGTGCATTTGTTAAAAATCTGTTAAATCTCTCTGTTTTGCCATTTGTCTGGGGATGCTTTGCGCTGCCTTCTAGCTTTTCGATTCCAAATTTCACACAGAGGGTTTTGAAGACATCTGACATAAATTGCGTGCCCTGGTCAGTTAAAACCTTGGAAGGACACCCATGTCTTGTTATAATTATTTTATAAAACATCCTTACAACCTCCTCAGCTTCCAGAGTTTTAAGTGCACACGCTTCTACCCAGTTAGTAAACAAGTCAATAAAAACTAAAATATACTTGTGACCACGCTTAGTCACCTTAAAAGGCCCTAATATGTCAATGCCTAAAATTTCGAAAGGTTTTGAAGTTTTAATTGACTGCAAAAGCCCATGTTGTTTCGGTTGCAAACTTTTAAAAACGTAGCATTGCTCACATCCTCTAACCCACCTCCTTATATCCCTATACATATGCACCCATCTATACCTTTTACTTAAGAAACTGAACATTCTATCCCTACCCACATGAGCTAACGTATTAGAGTGGTAATGTTTCAAAAGTGCAGATTTTAGTCGACTCGGGACCAGAACCCGTGGTCCCTGGGAAGTCTTCAAATAAAGAACAGAGTTCCTTAAGATATAGGATTCATTTTCGGAATCTCTTAAATTTCCAAAATACTTATTGATGATTGAAGCGATCATCGGATCAGCCAATTGCTCTTTAACCATATCAAAATTTGCAAGAGGATCTTCCTCAAGGACTAACAAATAAGGATCAAGAACATGTTCGCTGTCGAAATCCTGCTCCTGGTTTGTTACCCTTGAAAGATAATCTGCCACCACGTTATCCTTGCCTATCGGGTAGCCAAAAACAGAAGCCGGAAGAGATATTGTGTTTGACTTATTTATGTCTAAGTGAACCGTTTGAAAAGCATTTAAATCAGGCAAAAAGAGGTCCGCTGGGTGAGCCATACAATGGTAAGGATAATGATAAAGAAGTGGATCAAAGAAAGTAGCCATACAAATTTTAGAATAATTTATTAGATTAGAAAAGTTTTTAGAGTTTGAATTTTGAATAGAAAAAGAGTTAGAATTTCCTGGTAAAGAAGCATGCGGCACACTTGGCAAAGGTTGCAGGGGGTAATTCGGGTTTTGTCCAAGATTATTCAGCTGACTTAATGGACAGTGTGTCTTCATGTGCTCCTGATTACCACAAGCAAAACATCTGTTTTTCCAATATGGGTCATAAAATTGCATAAATTGTCGCATACCTTGGTAGGATGTTTGTGGCTGAACTTGGTTATATTGTTTTCTAAACTTTTTATGCGTTGAAAAGTTTTGACGATTATAATTTTTGTAAAATGGTCGTGGCTGTTGCAATTGAACAGTAATTCCTGGGTGAGCCGTAGTCTGGTAAGGATGAAATAATGGTTGCTGCTGTTGATGCTGATTGTTAGAAGTCTGAGGAACAGGGTCTTGCGTCTTATTCTGCTGACCAATCGGTAACATAGTCTCGCAACTCGAATTTCTCTCCCCATTCTGTTTATCTTCCCGATCCTTCATAGATTTAATGTCCTCATTCAACTTATCAAATTTCTGATCAATATTATTTGCTTGGCTATCTAGCTTCTTCATTAAGTTGTGGAAGTTAAATCCCTTGCCTTCCTCTTCAGCTTTGTTATCCGATTGTTTCATTTCACTTTTTACCTTTTTACTAGTCGATTCACTCTCTTCAATAACTAATAAATTTTCTTTCCTTTTTAATCCAAAATCGGCCTCAAGAATTTCTGCATATCTTAATGCGTCATCCAAATCGACCCGACTTCTTACCATTAAGCTTTGTATTAAATCCGGATTTAGGCCTCTAATAAATGAATCTTTCTTTAAATCTTCAAAATAGTCCCTATGTTTTGAATCTGATTCCAACATCGGATAAGCCAGTCTGACAAGTTGAACGACACGTAGAGCGTAAATACGAAGACTCTCGTTTCTCTTCCTCTTCACTTTCTGAAGTTCTAATTTTGAATTATCAGGACTTTATTTGGAAAAAAGTCTTTGCATTTCCAAAACCAACACTCTAAACTCATTGATATTTTTCCCAAATAGTCCTTCAACACATACTCTCGCTTTACCAGACATGTACGTTTTGAAGAGATCTATTCTCTCTGCGTCACCCTCCAATTGTCTAGATCTACTGATAAATTCAGAAATCCACTGATCAAAATCTTCATTTTCGGCCCCAGAAAAGAATCGCATCGAAAAGTTTTGAAAATTTAATCTAAATTTTAATTCATCCTCCACATTATTTCTATCCACTTTTAATTTTCCCATATTAACTCTTTCATAATGTGGAGTTGCCTTCTACGTCTCTTCTCTATTGTTCTGACTGAAAAAAAATCTCTTTCCTCATCACTACTTAGAACATCAGTCATTTTATCAGCTTCATGACTCGTCAATGCAGAATCATTTATTACCGGCGTCAGTTTAGAATCAATTGAACATTTATTTTTCTTTGGATTCGAAAAACTGCTGTCACCATGTTGTAGGCAAGCTTGGAGTTTAGATTCTCTTTGCTGTTTCGGAGGCATATTAGTAAGTTGAGTATAAATTTATGTTCTAAAATTCTTTATTTCAAGATACAAACTTCTTATTTTTAAAGTTTAAAAACTTAACTTAACAAATTCATAAAATATAACTTAAATAGCGAGCCTAAATTAATATTATTTTTCTAACCATAGATTCAATAAATTAACTTTTCTAACAACAAAATAAATTATATTATTTTATTGGCTCTAACCGCCAACAATTTTATCAGCTCTTTCTTGGTTAATAATTTTAGTAGTTAATTTTATGATTCGGGTCAGATTTTTAAGTTGTCAACCATTCAACCGATCAAAAATCAACCGATGGTGTTCTTTTCTTTCATCTCGTTCAATTTCGATTTCGTTAATTCCATCTATTCGCAAAGAGCACAAAAAAAGTCAAATTTTTTTTTAAATAAATTAATTTCTTATTCAATTTGTAATTATGTTCTAATAGTATTTATAAATCATAATTTAAATTTATAAATCGGAAAACTATATATTAAAGTGATTTATAAATGCTTAAGTGAATTTCAAACTTTATTTTTAATTTATAATTTGCTTAGCTTTTTTATCGATTCGCAATTTTATTAAGTGAATTTATAAATCGATTAAATTTACAAATAGAGTAGAACATATTCCAGTTATAAGAAAATAAATACAAGAGAATATACTATATTAGTATATTTATCCCATTAAAAAATGTTGTCATCAGTCCTTTTTATTCAAATTTACCAAAAATTATTCTTTTCAGACAGTCGCCATTAATTTTTAGATTAGTCCAAAGAATAGATAAATTTTTGGTGAAAAAAAGATGAAGCAATGAATCAAAAAATTTTTTTCTGTTCCGTAAAGATTCCGTATTTTAGTTTTTAATTTAAAAAATTTCGTATTCTAGTAAAATAAATTTTTTAATTAACGTCCCGTAAATTTCAATATAAATTTGTTCCGTATTTTTGTTTTGATTCCGTGAATTAAAATGGCTACTATTTTCAATAGTTTCTAATTTTAATTTTTTAGTATCTAATTTAAATAAATAAAATATATAATATTTTTAGTATCTAATTATATTTTTATAATAACTGAATTCATTTTTTTGTATGTAAAAAAATTAATGAGTATCTAATTTAATTAATTTAGTGTCAAAAAGATTTTTAAGTAAAATGGATTACTTTGGAATAGATATTACCAAACTGAGTGCCATTAAAGAAATTCTTCTGGAATTAAACCCTTTTAAGGGAACAACTTAGTAATTTCGCCTGGAAATAAGAAGGGAGCGAATCATTTTAGCATGTTTTAATTTAGCACATTTAATTTAGCACAGGTAAAAAAATAAAAAAGTCAAATTAGCAGTATTAATTCAGCAAAAAAAATATTTTTATTTAGCAAAAAAAAACAATTAACGTATCAATTTAGCAAAATTAATTTAGCAAATTTTTTTAAACTTTTACCTTTATTTTAATTACTAATTAGGACTTCAAACTAATTATAGATTTTCATTCTATTTTTCAAAGTTTTTTGTTTACGTTAGAATAGTATTATTATGTAAAATCGTTTAAAATATTAAGTCCTTTAGTCTAACCACTTCGTATCTAAATTTACATTATTCCAAATGTTTTTTAAATTTTCGAAAAAAATTTTTTTTTTCAAAAATAATAGGTACAGAATAAAAATTTAAAATTCTATTAATCCAAAAAAATAAAAAAAAATATTTTTTTATGGCCATCACCGGCCACGAAAATAATCGATTGATCAAACAAAAAATACTTCAATTAATTTTGCTAAATTCAGTTGCTGAAATGATTCAGCTGATTAATTTTTTGCTAAATTTTTTGCTAATTTATTTATTTGCTAAATTATTTTGTGCTGAATTAATATTTTTGCTAAATTGAATAATTTTCAATTAATATTGCTAAATTAAGTTTGCTAAATTTTTGTTTGCTAAAATAATACAGTGCCAATAAGAATAATAAAAGTTTAAAATTTAGCATATAAGCCAGCTCGAAGTGATAAAAGAATTTTAGCGATTTGAAAAAAAATTTATCAGAAATTTATCTAAAGTTACTGACATAGCTTGGTTCATTAAAAAAGCTTAATTAAATGGTAACAAGATTTATTTAGAATATAATGGTTTCAAAGCCTTTGGTAATTCAGTTAATTTGGAATTATTAAAATAAAGTGATAAAATCTATTCACCAAAAAATTTGCAAGTTAAGAACTTATTTCCTTGATAAAAATGAAAAATATTATTAGGGAAAAACTTTATTAACAATTCGCGACGTTTCGGTAAAACGAAGTTA
>NTPY01000633.1:795220-819199 GCA_002922825.1 Brachionus calyciflorus
TAAAAAATTACCCCATGATTAATGCGCCAAAAAAAGCTAAAAGACTTGAAAAACGTAAATACCAATACTTTTGATTTGGTCCTCTATTACAAAATGTGGTAAAAAATTTAAATATCTTTTATTTTTGGGCGCATTAATTGTTAAAATTTTAGGGTTCAATGCAATGCGTTCCAATATAAGGTATTATGGCAAAATGATAATATCTAGCGAAGATGGTTTCGATTTTTTAGAAAACTATTTTTTAGTCATTTTCTATTAAAAATTTGATTTTTCTGAATATTTAATGATTTTTTTTATAATTATTATGAATCATATTAATCAAAGTTAAAACCAAATTTTTTAAAGCATGGTTAACTCTATAATTCAAAATATTTTCGGAATATTTTTATCACAATAGACTTGAGCTATTAAGGCTCAAAAACGGCTATTTGACTACTAACGTTTATGATTAGGTGAACCTTAAAATAAATTTTTTGAATGACTTTTTATTAACTTTAAATAACACATAAGTTCGGTTAACTACGAGAAATAATAAAAACTTTTGTAAAAGTGAATTTAAAAAAGATAAAAAAATAAATAAAAAATACATAAGTGAATAGCCTTTGTCTTAAGACTGTTGATTATATAATTTTTAAAAAAATTAGTCAAGTTTATCGTTATTAACGGTACTTAAATTTCTATGATTCTCTTCAAGTATTAGGTCTTGTATAAATATTTTTGAAAAAAAGTTTATACTACTGTATTGGTGATTAATTTGTAACGTGACGTCATCTGAGGTCAGATTTTTATCGTCATATAACATCATCTGACGTGGAATTACGTCATTTATAGCTTTTTATAGATGAGGCGTTAAGACGGTTGACGTCAGATTTTATAGATTTTTGACCGTCAGATGACGTCACGTTATTCACAAATTAATCTCCACCACAGTAGTATTAACTTTTTTTTAAAAAAAGATTCATTATCAAAGTAGCTAAAAAAAAATTGCATGGAAATCAAAATTTGAAAATTCTCAAATTTTTTATATGATTTTAACATAATCAGAGTCAAAAATTCACTTAATTTTGTATCTGGTAGAAAAAATCTGGTTGTAAAAAATGTAAAAATATCTTAAAATGATCGATTATGACTTCAAATTATTTCAGCTATTAAGTTTGAATTGATAGATTTTAATTCTTATTAACCTATGTTAATCAGTTTGAACTAAGTAAAATTTATATAAGTTTATATTGATTGTTTGCTCCTAAGTAAAAGTTGAAAAAAGCAATAAGACACTCGAGGAAAACTTGAAATTAAATTTATTAATCCGAAATTCTTACTCTCGAAAGTTTCGAATAAGCCCATATCATATTCATATTTAATTTTTGATTTATAAGCATTTAAAATAAAGAGCTATATTATTTTCAAAATAACTTATTTCATATTTTAAATTTGATTGTGAAAATTCAAAACTGATTTTAATTTTATTTTTTGAAAACTTTTTTCTCGAAAAATGAGTTTCATAGACACTACTTTTATTTATAAGGAAAAATTAATTAAAGTTTTTCCTAAAAAAGAAGTAACGACAAATAAAAGAATTTTATTAATTTTTAATGTGTAATGAGGATTTCCTCCATATATGTGTAACAATTCGAACATAAATGCGTAAAAAATGTAAAATTGACCAATAGAAATATTGGAAAAGCCACGCATGCATGGAATACGCATTTTAGCTCATTTTCAATATTTTTAACACATTTATTTGAAATTTATTACGCTTTAAAAATTTAAAGTGTATTAGAGTCTATTTGCTTTATTGTTAAATTTTTATAAATGTTTTTAATAAAAGAAAAATTATTAAAAAATGCAAGCTTTTTAGGCAAAACTTCCTGATATTCTACACTGTAATTGATTAAGTACACTGTAAATTTTTAATGCGTAAAATACAGAGCATAAATGCGAATTTTAGGATTTCCTCCATTTAGGCGTAAAAGAAATCTATAAATTTATTATACATATATGCGTAAATTTATTGAGCATTTATGCGTTGAATAAAAACGCATAAATGAGTAACTTTTATCACATATTTGGGTATTGTTGAAATATAATTTGGTAAATTAATTAAAAGAATTGATTACTAAGATACAAATTAAATTTTATTTTATTTCTTATTCTTAGTTCTTTAAGTTTTCTTTAAGTTATTATATTTCTAAATAGACCAAAAAAAGCTTTAAAAACTTGAAAAATCTGAAAAAAATAAATTTTTCAGTAGTCATTTAATTAGGAAAAAATTTGAAGAGATTCAAAAGCCAATCGAATTGAAAGAAACTATGTTAAGTGTCAACATGGGTTTCTTTGCCAAGAAAAGTCAGCCAAATAAAAGTTTTAAATTATCAAAATTTAATAAATTTAAAAGTCAATTACCAAACCAAAAATGTGAACTAAAGCATCCAGCAGATATAAATTCAAAGAGAGAGCTTTTCAATGGCAAATTTCCTTGTTTCCTGTGCTTTAAAAAATTCAATCGATTTGTTTGGATGGGCCGAATCCATGAAAGTCTTTAATTTTCGATTATATGACTTTAAATTATTATTTTTTCTTAAGCAGTTATAAAAATGTATTAAATTGACTCCAGAAGTCAATAGTAAATCGTCCTTGGAAAAAATTTACAAATAGTCAAAAATTTAGTCAAATTTTTGTTCTTATTTTCGTCTAAAAACGTTGGTTTATTATTCGAAATTTTTAAATCTCAGATCATCGATTTTTTCCGTTAGAATAACAGCTTAGCAAAATAATTGTCTAAACCAAGCGTTTAATTTACTAATTGAATCATATTCAGCTTTGAATCCACAATTGCCAAGATTTTTGAACAAATGTAATGCTGTAAATTTAAATTAAACAATATTTTGGGGTTTCCTATGTAACAGTCGCCGAGAATCGAGCCGACGACGCGTTTCGAGCTTCTTAGCGGATACACGATACTTTCAGCCACGACTTCACATTAATCTAGACAACTTTTAAATGTTTACTATCATACATTACACAAAGACTGTCTGAAATGAAACGAACATTTTGAAAAACATCTTCAAAAAGGCTCATCGCAGCCGATTAAAAGTCGGCTTTGCATTTATAATTAGCGAAAGAAATACAATTTATTGGTCTGTAAAATTTTTGAAAATTCTCGCTAGCGAAAAAAGTGCACTTTAATCATTCGCGAAAAAAACACCAGAAAAAAGGTAAAAAAACGGCATTAATACACGCCTGAAAACGTTAAAAAACATATTTATTGAGCAAAAGATTATGCCGCTAATATGTTTTATTCACGTTTTTAAGCGTTTATTCAGTGATAAAACACTCAAGTTTAAACGCCGTTTAAACAGTGTTTTTGCGTGTATTATTTCTCTCGGGATGTCTATAGATATAAGAATGCTTTGTTATGAGTTTAATTAGTAAAAGTTTTTATTTTTTTCTACATTGTAAAAATATTTGTAAATAAGACTCCTAGAGGTCTTAATTAAAGTTCAAGTCTAATACCAAAATCACCATGTGAACTCCAAATTAAAATAATTAGAGAAAATCTTGAAAGATAATTTTAATCTAAAAAATTGCCAAAGCTTTTACCAATCCATTTTTTGTTAAAAAACAATAGATAATTAGTTTTAAAAAACAAAAATTAAAAATATTTTAAGATTGGTCATAACAACAAAAACGACAAATTCACTATTAAAAATTTTCATTAGTTTTTCAAAAAGATTTTTTGATGCTTCAATGATTTCATCTAAAAGATTGTCCCAAGCCTCGCTCACTCTATCTATTTCTTTCTCTAAATCTCACTCACTCATTCTTACTTACTCTTCTTTCTTTATTTTGCTTGTATTTAATTTTTTTTATAAAGAAAAGGAACATACATAAAAATTGCATGAACTAGATTTAGTATTTGCTATTGTAAAATAAGAAAAAATTCTTTCGAAAAGCGATCGCCAATTTCAATCTAATTGACGTAAGCAAGGGAAAAAAAGAAAAAATTAATTTTTTTTATTTAGTTGAAAATTAGGACCTTTAAAAATTCAGTAACAAAAAGAAAAAAAATTTTTTTTCTTTTTTAGTTCGGGGAATTTGAACAAAAAATTTGAAAAATTTTCTTAAAATAAAATTTGGAACAATACTAAAACTTGCTGTTTATTTTAAACTGGCATATATTGGCTAAAAAATAGTTTTTTTTGTATTCTTCTTTCTTTAAAAAAATTATTTAAAAAAAAATGGGTGGTAAACATTCTGCGTATTCTTCGGTTGATCGTAAAAATGAGACTGAGCGATCAAGACAAAGTCCAATTATTAACGATGCTTTTAAAGCTCAATTTCATAGTCAATTTATGGACCCGTATAACACGTTTAATAGACGTCAAAGCATGGTCTATAATTTTAATTGTCTCCCACCAAAACCGCCGAGAGCCAATGCAGAAAATGTCGGTGGTCGTATGAGTCAACAGCCTTATACAAGTAGTCCTATTGATGAGAGAAAAAATTATAGAATTCAAGATACTCTGAATAAACAAGCTCGTAATTCAATTCGCCCTAACCTAGCATCTAAACTTAATTTAATTCAAGAACTTTTAGAATGTCCAATATGTTATAATTTATACGATAATCCGCATGTTCTTCCATGTCAACATACATTTTGTAAAAAGTGTATAGCTTCCTTACAAACTAATATTATCACAAAAACTATTGATTGTCCGATATGTAGAGAAAAACATGTTTTACAAAATGGAGTCGAAAGTCTTACAGCTAATTATACAATGAAAAAGTTAATTGAACTGGAGTCGATAGCGACAGCTGAGAGAGATAAAGAAGAAATAAATAGTAATGAATCAAAGGCTAAATGTTTTGGATGTCAGAAATATGCTTTTTTAAAAGTTTGTTCAGATTGTTCCTATATGCTGTGTCCTGATTGTGTTGATAATCCAGATCATGATTACATAATAGGTTTACTTTCTTTTTGCTTAATTTTTTATATTTATTTTTTTATCCATACTTTACAATTTTTAGTTAGTTCAAAAGTTTTAAGATTTTAATAGTTTAAATAGGATTGGAAAAAAAAGCTTTTTTAAAATTTTAAAGATACTAAGCATTGAAATATTAGAAAAAGATATTTTAATGAGATTCAGATTAGATTTTTCGAAAAGAGCAGTGTTTAAGAGCTGTTAAAAATGAAGACGGTTTTTGAAGATATTTCAGTAATGCTATTTAACATATTTTTAAAGACATTTTTTTTTCGCTTAAGACATGCTCTTGAGCTGCTTAATTAGCTTAAAAAAATTGTCTATGGGTTTATTAAGAGCGGTTTAGGTTATGTTTCGAAGCATGTCAACTTATTTCAGAAATATTAGATAATTTTCATGGAATTACCAATTATCTCGATTTTGAATAATCTTTTTTAGTCTTGTTTGAAAATGAAAAATCAAATTTTAACAAACAAGCAATTTTTTTAATATTTAAGCTTTTGAACAAAAAATTAATTTGAATAGTCATATTCCTTGATCTCAAATTTTACAACAAAATATTTAGTTTTTAAAATATAAGACTAGCGGTTTTAAATTTTAGATATCATAAAACTTTTCCTGATTAGAAACTTAAGCTATAAAATTTGCATAAAACTTAAAAAAATTTAAACGTTTTTCCCTAAAAAAGTATTTTCTAATCGAAATTTGAAAAGAATATTTTACCTTAAATAAAAGAACCCTCTACTAAAGGACTATATGAGAAAACGGTACTTTTAAAACAATTCAAGCGTAATTAATTTATTACTCTACGCATTTAGCAATATATTAAGTGTACGGAACTTTGGATAATAATGACAACAAAACAAGATTAAACTACTTATGATTACCAAAAAGATTCTACTTATGATTCTTTATTGGAGTGGAACACGACTACTCAGCACGCAAACGGAAGCAATTTAACTTTATACCTTGGAAAAAGTTTAACCCTTTTCAAATGTATAAAAAACAGTTAGAGTTAATCGACTCGTATTTCCTCAAATGCAAGTCGATCGAGTCGGTATCTTCTAGTTGAATTTTTTAGCCCTAAAAAAAGACTCAAATAAAAGAACAGAGAGCTTTTATTTTTACAGAGAAAAATTAATATTGTTGATAAATTTATTTATTATAAAGTTATGAGAATTTAAATTTAAAATTATACTATTTTGCCTTAAATCTCGGGCTTTTATTGATATTTTATTTATATAATACTTTTTAGTTTTTTCCTAAATTTTTTTTTAAATTTAGAATCAAAAATCAACTCAAAAAAATATTTATCTAAGGCTCACAGAGCTTCAGTTCGAATAAAGCCACCAACCTACGAATATGCTAGAAAGTAATAAGATTTTTTTTCCAAATCTTTTTTCTCCAAAACTTCCCTTAAAATATGACAAATTTTTTTTTTTATAATTTAAGACATGATTTATATAGCGAACATCGCAGTGATGAAATATCACGCTTAAAACTTACATTACTGTGTCATTCATCTGCAGTCGAAGAAGAATTAGAAAAAAATTTAGATCAAAATAGCAATAGCGAAGTGTTTGAAGATGAATTCGGAAAGTGTAAGACATTTCAAAAAATAAGCATTTCAGCGTATGATCGAGTTATTACATTGAAAAAAATAGTCGAAAGAAAGTTTGGTATTTTAACAAAAGATCAAATTTTAGTCTATAAGGATCAAATATTAAAAAGTGATTTGAAAGCGTTAAGTCACTATGGACTACGTCAATTTTCTCGTATTCATATATTTGATGAACGAGACATTAAAGATAGTAATGATGAAGAAGAGGATTTATATGGTATTTATCAAGATACCAATTTGATACAATCAAATGAATCTGTCGAGGAAAAAGCATCGAAAAAAGACGATACTTGCAAAGTGTCAAATATTTCTCAATCGACCAAATCGTCTTCTTCGTCAGGTCAAATTGATTCAAGTTTTGAAAAAACTAAACCAAATCGATCGAAATATTACACGGATACTAGATTTAGATCGTCAGTTAAGAGAATGGATTCCAAACGATCTTCGGTGTACCATAATGAACCAATTCAAAATGGCCCATATCGAAATTATTACAGTCAATATCCGAGAAGTACGAGTAAATATGCGACTATGAAGAGTTATCGAAAATTGGATGAGCTTTTCGATCGTCAAATTAATATTAATAATACAAATTACTAAAATATTTTTTGGATATTGTTTGTGAAAAGTATCTGGTGGTTTAATTTTTGTTCACATTTCAAATTTTGGTTTTAAAAAAAATTTGACTTTTTTTTTGTTGAAGGATTTAATATTTATTTATTGAGAAAAATAATTTTTTTTTTTTGAGAACGCCTATGTTACACAAAATTGGACTTTTAAAATTTGAAATAAATTATCTATTTGTTTAATTAGTTGATTCGTTTTTTATTTGATTCTTCTTGGATTATCTTAAGCAAATCTCTAGCTTTTTTCAATGCATCCGACGACTTTTCCATTTCAACCATTTTCTTTTGTGCTTAAAATAAAAATTCAATAGAAAAAATGAGCTTATTAATTGTTGAAATCAATTTTATACTCAAATTTCATCTTTTAAAAAAATTTTTTAAGACTCTTAAATATTATTTATATTTTAGGCCTACTTAAATTTTACATAATAAAAAAAATTTTTTTAAAATATTTCCGATCAAGTCATTTTTCTAATTTTCTTTATTTCTGAGCAAATTGTTTCAGAAGAATCTCTAAAAAATATCTAAAAATCATTTAAAGAAAATTAAAGGATATCTTAAGATTATATGTATTACCAAAAACTTTTTAAATTATAAATCTAACTTTAAGCTAAAATAAGCCCCAAAAATTCTCTTAGAAAAGCTCTGATACTCAATATTACCGTAAACGCTTGCGCACTACTCCAGGAATAAACCAAAATTTTCAGGTTTATTCCACTGGAAAACTTCCCATCGACACCATGTTAAAAAATTGTTTTTAATTTTTTATTTTATCCGGGATTAAAACTCAATTTTGAGTTTTGTTCCTGGATTAATTATAGAATTTTTATTTTATTTTTCATGGAATTAATCGAAATAAAATTTTTTTTAAAAACTTTTCAATTTTTTTCCAGTTTTTATCAAAAATAAAATAAAAAATTCTATAATTAATCCAGGAACAAAACTCAAAATTGAGTTTTAATCCCGGATAAAATCAAAAATTTTTGTTTTTATCCTAAAAAATTAAAAACAATTTTTTAACATGGTGTCGATGGGAAGTTTTCCAGTGGAATAAACCTGAATATTTTGGTTTATTCCTGGAGTAGTTCGCAAGCGTTTACGGTAGCTTTTTTTACGGCTAAATTAAATTTTTTTTTTATAATTTTAAATTTTTGTAATTTGGCTTTGTACAGTAAATTTCAATTCATGCAAATTCAAATAAATTTTTAACGTTATTCTGCTACACTTTGTAGCAATTTCCACGCAATTTATGGCTTTATCACTTCCGATTAAAATTTTATAGCAGTTTGAATGAATTGACGAATTGAAATTTCCTTTAAGAAGCTTGTTTTTTTGATTGAATAGTCATGTGGACCTCAAGTGTTATTTTAGTTTCTTCAAATCAGGTAATGATTACCGTAATGCTTTACTTAATAATGCGGAATTTAAAAATTTTAATTTCGATTTTTTTACCGCATAAATCACTGTCCAAAAATACAATATTAATTGAGTATTAAAAATGGAAATTTCAAATTAAATTTAAATGCAACGAACTGCAAGACATTTCGGTAGTTAAAAAAATCCTCTAAAAATTTTGTCAAAAAAATTTTTCTCAGAAACGATAAAGTGCCCTTTCTGCTTATTTTTTTTGCGTAAAATTTAGGGAATCTATCATTTTAGAGAAATATTTCTGAGAAATATTTTAAGAGAAAATTTCTTTAGAGATAAATTGATATCAAACTTTAAAATCATAAAAATCATTTTTATGATTTTAAAGTTTTACTAGAGGCTCCTAATTAATAAAAACTTTTTAAAATTTACATTTTAGAGAAAAATTCACATCCGAATTTATAAATTTAAAAAAAATCTTTTTCCTTAAAAAAATTCTCTAAAAATTTTCTAAACTTTTTCTCAAAAAAATATTTCTCAGAAACGATATAGTGCCATGTTAAAAAATAATATTATGGTATTGTGAAATTATTCTTGTTAAGTTTTATGAAATGATAAAAAAAACTTATGAAAAAGCCTGTTTAGATAAAATAAATTTATCAATTTGTAGCTTTAGATATCCTAATATGGTCATTTTTCAAAGAATCCTTCTTAAGACATTTATTTTTAGAAAAAGGGAACATTTATATAGAACGGAAAATTTAAAACCATAATTTCTAATATGTTTATAAAGCTAAAAATAGTGGTTTAAATTTTTTTAAATATTATTTTCATCCCCTTTAAATGTTCCCTTTTTAAGAAAAAATGCCACTATTTTAATTATTTTTTAAAATATATAAGTTACCAGTATCAGATGCTCTCACCAAGAAATAAGCTGTTAGTTGTGCAGCACGTCTTATTGGCTTTGATTCGGCAAGCTTTAAAAAAAATTAAAAAAAAAATTTAATGCGTCAAATAAAACATTTAATTTAAGAAAAGGAAGTGTGTTGGCTTAATTATCTACCCGATCTTTTCGAATGCAAAGACGAAAATAGATACTTACTTTATCGATTACTTGTTCATTGTGAACAATGTTACCAAATATCCTTAAAAATTTTATAAAAAAAAATTAATTCTTTAAGAAAATTTTTTAAAAACAAAAATGACCATTAATTTACCTTTGTAATATTCTTCCAAACATTCTTTAATTTGGAAAAATTAATTATTCCTGAAAAGTCGTATAATATTTTATTTTGTTTGAATAATTTACAAATCCCTTTTTTTTTCTTTGGGTGTATATTATATTTAAATGCATAAAAATTTATATTATTATTTGAAATATTTCAAATTAAGGAATTGCATAATTAGTTAAAGTAAATACTTAGCCTTTGATTTTTCAAGTTTGAAATTTCAATTAAAATGATCAAATAAATAATTTAAAAAAAAAAGGTTCAAAGATAGCCTTTAAAGTTCTTTGATGTTTTGGAATCGTTTGAAAGCGTAATTTTTTTCTAAAACTATCTAAATAAAATGAATAATTATCTATTGAAAATAGTTATATTTTGGGATTTACAATGAGCGAGAGGATTGTCAATAGAGTAAGTTTAAATGAAGGATGTTAAAAATCTATACAAAAACTTTCTTAAATTTTTTCATTAAGATTGCTCAGTCAGAACCGATTAAAAAAGCTGCTAGAGTCACAGCGTACACAATGCTACGCACACAAGAGACAGGTAAAAAAACTTTTTATATCTTGTTTTAGATTTTAAATAAAAATTAGAAAATTTTTTTTAAAGTAAATCGTAAAAAAATTGAATATAAAAGAGCTGGTGGTACTGAAAAATTAAAACAAGTAACAAAGGATGATTTTAAAAAAGGTACACAAATTTTTAAGGAAATGGTAACTTATGATATACCAGAAACAATTAAAAAAATAATCAGAGATTTAAGTCCTAAAAACCGTCCAAGAAACGATTAATATTTATTATATCATTAAAAATTAAATTTTTAAAAATAAATTTTTTTTGAATATTTATTTTAAAATCTGTAACTTGTTTATTAAAGTATTTATTAAGAAGAGTATTTGTTTAAGTTGTCCTAAAAGGCTAAAGCAGTCACTTTGAAACTGTTTAGATTTTTCGCCTCTTTTATTTTTTTTTGTCAATTGTTAAAAATTTGTAATTGACTATTTTTACATTTGTTGAGTTTTAATAATCTATGATTTTTATTCAACAAAAAAGGGCAAAAAAAAGTTAAAAATTATTAAATATAAAGGGTTAAGAGGGTTTTCTTATGACCTTTTTTATCGGTTGTCTATCCATGGAATACTTACTACATCGTCTTAAAGATTATCTTTTTAGTTTTCTTTTGATATTTAAAATTTCCAAAAAAAAAAATTCTGAACACTCCATAACTATTTTAAAAAATACTTAGATAAAATTTAATAAAAAAATTTGTCAACCAAGTTTAGAACCGAAATTTTTTTCAAAAATTTTACCACACTTTGACAATCCTTGCAATTTTTTTTTGTCATAAAATTTATAAAAATGGGCAAAATCTCATCACGAAAAAGCTGATCATTTCGAGAAAATATATGTTTACAACTAAGTGTAATTATGAAAGACCTCCAAGGTTTAGTAGAACCCCAAAGCTTACCAGTCGAGATGAGTCTTATATTTTTAGAAAGGTCAGAATCAATTCTACAAAAAGCTATGTACAGTTGGCATCTGATTTTAGTTCCCAAATGTTAGTGTAAGTTAAGATACTGTAAGAAAAATATACAGTCATATACTGCTACAAAAACTGTCGTTAATTTCTAATTTTTGCATGATCATTAAAGTTTTTCGTAGAGAGCGCAAATATAATAGATAGATATTTTGTAATACAGCATTAACCCTTTGACTATCAATGTGTCAAAATTGCAAAACAAGATAAACACAGTATTGATTTTATTATGATGATGTAAACACATTTGCTTTTATCTAGTGTTGCAATTTTGACACATTGGTAGTTAAAGGGTTAAAGAACTTTTCAAGGGAAAATAACCAAATTTAAAAAATTACTCTTTATTCAAATTAAAAAAGCAAAAACATCACCAAAAAAAATTATCTTTTAAATTTACAGAAACAAAATTTAAAAAAAACTCATTAATAGTCACTATCATAATTGTCGCCTTCATCATCGTCATCACTTGATTCACTATTATACTCCATTTCATCGTCACTTTCCTCTTCTTCATCTTCATCCATTTCTTCTTCACTCTCATAATAATTACCATCAAATGTCAAATAGTTTACTGTTTCACCATCTTCTCCAACACGATAGAACCCTTTTTGATCAATCTCATGTATAAGATCAATATTACCATAAAGTAGTACCAATTTTAAACATTTTAAATTTTGAAATAATTCAGGTGTCAATATTTTAATTTCATTGTAACGAAAATCAATTTTAAACAAACCGTTTAATTCATGATTAAACACTTTGTTGTCCAACTTTTCCAATTTATTCATACTCATATGCAACTCTTTAAGATTGCACAATTTATTCAAAGCATTCTCTTCAACTATTTCTATTTCATTTGAATTAAGATAAAGTTGTTCTAAATTGACCAAATAACTGAACATAAAATTTGTTATTATTTTAAAATTGTTACATGAAAGATCTAATTCGTTGAGTTGAGATAGTCTATTAAATACAATAGGTTCTATTTCGGCTAAACGATTACCAGATAGATCGAGATATTTTAAATTTTTAAGGCCTAGAAAAGCATCTGATGCTATAAAGCTTATTTTATTATTGCTTAGATCCAATTGTTCCAAATTCAAAAGACTCTCGAATGCATTCGATTCGAGTCTTTCCAATTTGTTAAAAGACAGTATTAAATGTTTTAAATTGTTTAGATTTAAAAATGAATAGGCTCTCAATTGAGATATTTTATTATGGTTTAAGTCTAGTGTTTTCAATTTGACAAATTCATTTTCTTTTACTAATTGTTCATCTATTGCATTTAGTTCGTATCTTTCGAAATTGATCTCATCAATTGTGTCTATATCCTCATGGGTTATTTCTATTATTGTTTTGCTTGGATTTTTCAAGCTTAAAGATATTTGTTTTGCAATGGCATATAATTTCATGTAATTGTTACATAAAATATTGCTATTTTTGCTCAAAATAAAGCGTTTCTTTTAAAAAGAAATTAAAATTATTAAAGTTTTGATTGTTTTATTTTTTAAACTTAATACTTACCAAATTTGGTGGATTGTCATAATCTCCTATTTTACTTTAAAAAAAAGAAAAGGGTTAAGAAATAAGTTAATTTTTTAGAACTCAATAAATTTGGCTATCAAGATGCTTGAAAGTTTTGTAAAAATTTGTTTACCAAATTTATCGCTATTGGTGGAAAAAAAGACAATCAAAACTGAGTCTTAAAATTGTTGTTCGGAAAAGAGTTTATAAATTTTGTGCTAATTTAACAAAAAGATCAAAGACTGACTGTAAAAAATTCACTTTGAAAATTATCTACTTCTTTAAAATTTTTTTTCTATAAAAATTTGAAATAACTGCGATATTATTTTAGCAGTCGTGCAGTATAGTATAATTTGGTGATCAGATTAACTTGCTTATTTCAAATAACCATTCTTGTTCTAATTCCTTCAAATTGTTAAGTTAACAATTAGAATCCAATTAGAAATAAATTTAGCCGAAAAAATATTCAAGAGATGTTTATAATGGTATATGCAACTTTGGCATATTTTGTCTAAATTCACCAAATTAAAGTATAATTATCCTGTTTTAATTTATTGTAATTTTTAAAAATAATTTAAATTTTTAAGTCAGCAGGTTTCTTTGGACATTTTTATCAGCTAGAAAGAAAAAACTGAAGCAAATTTACAACCGTGTCTGAAAAATAAGGAACATGAAATCATTACTAGATTCAACAGGCTAGCTAACCAAATTGATAGAAAAATTAATAAATTATCTTTTAAAAAGTATAACCTTTAGATACCACATTCGTCTCTTTTTGAACCTTATTGAGCGACAAGTAGATCAATATTTTATATTATTTATAAGACCCGGTCATTTTAAATTGAATTTATAAAACAATATGATTAAATGCATTAAAATTAATTTATTATAACTGAATTTAGGATGTAATTTGATATTTTCGTTTCCGAAGATCTAAAAAGCTTTTGATTTGGGGAAAGTTCAGTATTTTGATTTAAAAAAATGGTTTTTATGAGAGATAATAATTGAAAGATAAAAATTACATTTTCTAATTGCAGTTTTGAACAATTATATGTAAAGTAGTCAACTACTTTGCATAAAAATTTTGACATTAAAAGATGCTTAATTAATTGAGCTCACAATATAGGAAGTTTTAAGACTTACTTAAAATGGTGCATTAGTTCATCAGTAAAAATTTCTTGAATAATAATCAATCTACCAAAGTCAATTTGGTCACTTTTGATTCTTTTATTAGCTCTAAAAAATATCCATTTATTGTCAAATATTCGCCTTTTAATTCGTTGAATCTCATTTGAAATCAAATTGATGTCATTTTCAATTGCTAAATGACACAGATTTTCTTTTAAATTAAAAAATTGAATATTTCTAATACATGTTTGTTCTAAATCCTTCAATTTGTCTAATATTAATTTTCTTGTCTCGTTTATTTTAGCTATATCGTCAATTTGTTCTGGCATTTTCTTGCTTAAAATTGTCTCGGCATAAATGTCAACATCGTTAGCTACATTTTTAAAATAGTCGTTCAAATAGTGCTGAGTCGAATGACAAATTTGTTTAAGACGAGTTCTTTTTTCTTTTATTTCTCTTTCGATTTCAAAATAAGCCTCGGAAATCATTTCTTAATATTTTGAATAATATTTCCAGGATATTGAATTATTATATTTATACTATTTTATCTTTGGCCTGTATGTATTTATTTAGAAAGATCCACCTTTTTTTTTTATTATTATCTAATTGTATAGGCTATTCAATTATTTTGTCTTAAATTAAATTCTTTTATTTTTGTTGCCTCTATGTGTTCAATTTTTATATAAGGTCATTTTTTCTTTTAATTTTTTAACATAAACTTAGGAGAAAATTTTTTTAAGTTTGATTAATTTAATTAAGTGGAATGACATCATGCAATTAGGCGTAAAGTTATAAATTTTTGGATCTTAACAACAAGGTAGTGGCGCTTCGCTCCATTGTCCTGGGCCGCTCAAAGTACTCAGAGATTTAATTTTTATAAATTTTTGGAAATATGGTTTGTTAAATATATTTAAACTTGACATTTTTGTAATTATTTCTTTCGGTGGAGCTTTATTTCGGCATGTTAAAGTTTTTTATCAATTTTCTTTTTTTCAATTTTTTGACCAACAAAAATCGCTCTGCAAAGCATTAAAATGGCATTTGTTGCCAAAAAAATTGTTACACAGTGAAGCAAAATTTGCTGCACATGTTGGCAACGTCTGCAAAAAATTGTGCAATTTTAATTGCGAATTTAAATTTGACTTTTTTTAATTTTGTGCAATTTTGCACAGAATTCAGAGATTTCTGAAATTTTCCAATAAAAATTTTTTTCTGCAAATTTGCACAAAAAGTAAAATTTAAATACGCAATTAAAATTGCACAATTTTTTGCAGACGTTGCCAACAAGTGCAGCAAATTTTGCTTCACTATGCAACAATTTTTTTGGCAACAAATGCCATTTTAATGCTTTGCAGAGCGATTTTTGTTGGGCAAAAAATTGAAAAAAAGAAAATTGATAAAAAACTTTAACATGCCCTTTATTTCCACTGCTGACATAATGGTGAATTAGTTTGATGTATCAAGTATTCCCTTCCCTTTTAAAATATTATGTTTTATGATGTCCATTATAAATGTACTTTTTTAAGCTGTGTTTGAATTCATTAACTGGACTTTGTTTTTCAATCAAAATAAAGATAACTTAACCTTTTTTCTGGTACAGTCTATTCTCGTCGTTCTCGTCACTTTTTGGATGTAACAATTCATCGTGCGAGTCAATTTTGTTCGATTTAAGGAGCTGTTTTTATCCGTAAAACTGTATTTATTTGTATAATTGGAATTCCGACCAAGTTTGGAATAATGTTATGCTAAAATCTTAAAAGTCAATTTCATTTCAATGAAAAAGCCAGAAATCTATATACTTTTTTATTTAAACTATTGGTTTTTTTTGCATTTTAAATGCGATATTAAAACTTAATTTTCAGTTTTAAATTTAATATTTTAATATTTCAATTTAACATTTGATACAGAAAAAAATGTGTTCTTTTTTTATTAACAGAAATTTTTTTTTATAAAAAAGCGTAAGCGCTCTGGTCACCATAAGTTCAATTTGTTCAATTAAGTTCCGCGTAAACACTTAATTTTCTAAGAGCCTGAATTTTTACGAAGAAAATGAGCTTTTGCTGAATAAAGCGAAAAAAATATATTACATTTATGGTACATTTTCGTTCTAAAATATTAAATTTTGATCACTAACGCTCACGCCTTTTTTTCGAAGCGAGTGCGAGATATTTTTAAATGCGTAAGTAAAGAGTAAAGAATTGGCTCTTTAAAAAATTCGAAAATTTTACTTTGAGCAAAAATTTTAGCTCGGCCAATTTTACGCATTAAAAATTTAATGTGAATTAAAACTTTTTTGTTTAAATTGCGTTATTGCAATTTTCAGTTTCACATTCATAAAGTACAGTGCAGGCAAAGGTTTTGTAACAGTCCGTCATCTGACGTCATGTGACGTTTTGCATCTTTTAAACAATGTTTAAGAAGTATTTAAGACTTTGTTTTTGATTCGAAAAACATGCTTTAGAGGGTATGTCTTAAGCATATGCTTAAGAGGATATTTTTATGTTTAAAACTTGCTCTTAAACTGTTTTAGACCGTCTTAAGATTTGTTTAAAAGCTTGTCCACATATTTCAGAAATAATAGTCAAATAGTAGCAGAATTTTGCTATTTGAGTTAATAAAATAATGTTTTTAAAAATATTAATTTTTTAATAGTTCATTTTGTTTTAAAGTATTTATTGTGTGATTCAATCAATCTTTAAAATGAAACAAAAATATCATAAGCAATCCCATATTTCAATATGTCCGGAAATATAGCCAACCATTAATTTTCCATTTGATATGTTAATAATCGATTGAACCGAATTATATCTGATTTTAAAAGTCTTTAATACATTCAAGTTTGTATAGTTTAAAATCACAATTGAACCGTCATCAAATCCTGCAATTATATTACCGTCATTCAAATTAGTTAACGACTTTGCTGTTCGGGTTGTGTTAAGAATATTGATTGTCAACCATGAATTTGATTTACTCCAAAGTCTAATCGTTCTATCGGTAGAAGTACTAACAATATCGCCATTATTTAATTCGGTAAGCAACATCACCCATTCTGAATGACCTGTTAAATTTTTCACAATTGTGAAATCAGATTTACTCCAAAATCTAATTGTTTGGTCATCTGACGCACTCACAAAAAAATCATTATGTTTAGAAAAATACAATGAATTCACGTCTCTAGTGTGTCCGTTCAAAGTTGCTACTAATGTAAATGTATTCAAATTCCATACTCTAATAGTATCATCCCAGCTGCTGGTGGCAAATAGGTCATTTTTTAAATCAATTATAGAATAAACAATTGTATCATGACCTTTATATTGAGTTATATTTGTCAGATTAAAATCAAAAACAATAATCATTCCGTTGTAAGATCCTGTGATTATTTTGCTTGAAATTTCTATGAGACAAAAGAAACCAGAAGAATAATTTACTTTCTTCAAACTTAGATCACTCATATTCCAAATAGTTAAATTTATATTAGGTTTAAATGAAATGCTTGCAAGGTTTCCATTGGACAGTTTTATCAAACTTGTTAGCCCATCAGTTTGAAACATTCCATTAATGACTTTACAGCTTTAATTAAAAAAAATTAAAATTATATCCCTCATCAAAATTTTTTTTAATAGTTCAAAAACACATTTAAAAATGTATTCTTTGATTACTTGTCATTTAAATTTTTAAGATAAATTTCACCACCAAATACGCTTGAAATTTTTACTACTGAAGAATTGAAAGTTTTGCATATACCTTCATTTATTTGGACCAAAATACAATTATCTTTTTCAGTACACTGTTTAAAACATTTAAATTTATTCTTTATAATGAATGAACTTATTAGGCCACTGTCATCAAAAACAGTTATGTTTTTTTTTCAAATTGTACTTTACGTTGAAATGGATACAGAAAATGCCGTTAAAAATAAAGGAAATAAAAATTTGCCTAATCATTTTGAACCTATTGTTTTCAATATTCTTTCAGCTAAAATAAATGATAAAAAAGGGAATATTGTTTCCACACACTCAATTTACTGAATCATACACTTAAAAAAATTATTCGTACACTCAAAAAAAATTTTTAGTACACTCAATGTTTCAACACACCAAAAAATTCATAACACACTTTTTTTACTTGTTTTTTTAAAAATTTTGTCATGAATTTTTTTTCTATTAAGTACAACAATAAAAAGTTATTGAAAAGTCAGCATAAAGCTGTAAGTAAATAGTAACATATTCGTAAACGCAAAATGTATAAATTTTAAACTCCTCTTCCTCATTTTTTTGTACATAAATGCGAAAAATTTATTTGAAAATGTAGTAGATGGAAACAATAACCAAATGGTAAAAAGCTGCTTAATAAATATTTTTTTTATTTTTAAAGATTTTTAGTAAAGCAAAATATCTAATTTATTTATTTATTTTATTTATTTATTCGTTTTCTGTACCGAGCTAAAGCTCCTTCAGATAAAAAAAAAAAAAAGTTCCAAAAAAATAATAAGATCACAAAAAGAAAAGATAATAAAAAAAAATAAGTAAAAGTAAAAAAGTAAGTAATAAAATGATAAGATATAATTAAAGGAAAAGTAAAAAAAAATAAATAAAAATTTGACGAACTTGAAAATTGAGTGATTCTGTAGCAATTACACAGCGGAGTCGGGTAGTCTATGAACTTTGATTCGAAACCTGCTTTGTATTCATTTACTAGTCTGACCACTAGAGGAACAGAATTAACAAGTCCTCTCCTGACATATCTTTCACTTAATTCAAAAAGTCGATTCGAGACTGTATGGAGCTTAAGTTTATTTAGGGCCTCATGATGGATAATGTTGGATGAGGTATCAAATTTTAGTTTTAAAATGGATCGTACTGCTGAATTTTGAATTACTTGAATTCTTTTCAAGTTGGTATCAGAAAAAGAATTTAAGCACGGGAAAGTATAGTCCAAGATTGAATCAATTAAGGATTTATAAAGGTTTCCTAATCTCTTAAAATCAAGACCCCATTTTTTATTTGAAAGGTATTTTATTAAATTTAGCCTTGAATTACAACGCTCTTTAATTTCATCTACCATGGGAGTAATATTAAATTTTGAGTCAAACAAAATCCCAAGAAACTTAACTTGATTTTGACAACTAAGGCTATTGTTATACATTTTTAGATCAAGTTCAACTTTTTCTTTTAAGTACTTCGAAATAATCATGTAGCATGACTTTTCAACTGAAATTTTCATCTTCCATTTGAAAAGCCACTTTTCAAGTTCACTTAGGTATTTATTTATTGTATTTTCAAGGTTTCCGTTCTTGTTAAAAATAAAAAAAGTAGCCAAATCGTCTGCAAAAAGAAGGGAGTATTGGCAATTAGTTTTGTTTCGTTTAGGTATATCATTGATAAAAATGCTAAATAAAAGAGGGCTAATTACAGAGACTTGAGGAACCCCTGCTTTAATCTAATTTATTTAAGATTGTTTTTGAATTAATAGTCAAGTCTTTAACTAATTTTAAAAAGTTTATTTTCTTTTTATGTCACTTTTTTCTTGAAAAGTGTGATTTAGAGTGTGATAAAAAGTTTTAAGTGTGTTAAAACATTGAGTGTACTAAAAATTTTTTGTTGAGTGTACGAATAATTTTTTTAAGTGTATGATTCAGTAAATTGAGTGTGTGGAAACAATTGTCCCTGATAAAAAAGTATTAGTATCTCAAAGAAAAATGAAAAAGTTAATTTTAAATAGAAAAAAAAACAACAAACATTCGTAATGAAAATTCTGGTATTTGATTGAATATCAAAACGAATTTAAAAATTATTAAAAAAAAATTCTGTTTAAGAAGCTAAACCAGTAAGGTTTTTTCTAATAATAAATAAAGGAATTTTTTTAAAAATATTATTTTTTTTTTATTTGGGTGAAACTTTTTTGTGGCAGGAGTGGGAACTTGAACCCGGACCCTTGAATCAACTAGGTTCGCTAATTAATTCAAAATTCCAGATACCACCCCATTCAACGACTCGAACCATTGGGCAACCACCGGCCTCAAAATTCTTGAAGATTTAATAAGAAAAATTAAAGAAGCAATTAATTATTATATACTTCTTCATTTAAAATGTAAAAACTTTAGTCAGAACTTTTAATTTCATAGAGAAAAACAAGTTGTTTGAAGACTGAATATCTAGTTAACAATTTAATAGTACTATTAAAAAACGAAAGTAAAAGTTATTTATTTTAAAATTTTTTTTTTGGCCCGTAGGCAAGTTTATTTGCAAACAAATATAAATTTAATTAAATAAAAATCATCAATTTAAAATATTATTTTTTAAAAATAAATTACAAGTACTTAATAAAGAAAAAATAAATTTAAATTTATTCTGTTTGTCTTGTATTATAATTTGATAAAAGTTATTTAGATTTAAATAATATCATAAATGGAATAAAACATCCAACACAAAACATAAGCTGTTTAATAGTTATAACTAATCAATTCACGTATGTTTATTTTTTAATTTGTTTAAATAACATTAAATTTTGGTAGATTTTTTTGATAAATTTTTAACTAGTTATTCAGTTCTCAAATAGCTTGTTTTTGTCTAAATGTAATTAAAAGAATTTAGGAGAAATAAAGTACAGTATTGAATAATGGCTTTATCAGAACCATGAAGCACTTATACCACGTAATCATTTTGTTTTAGCTGAGTCGAAGCGACTCAATTTTTTTAAAGTTTTTGACGGTTCGATCGAGTCGAACTCGTATCGAAAACTTGCAATCAAAAATAGATTATAATTTAAATGATTTTTAAAGCTTATAAAAGGTTAAAACGCCTTTTATAAGAGTTTTTTATTTGTATAAACTCAATAATGTTCTTCGGATTTTTATATTTTTTTTTTTTTTTTTTTGCCCGTAGGCAAGTTTATTGGCAAATAAAAATGAATTTAAAATTTAAAAGTAAAATTCGTCAATTTAGAGTAAATTTCTTATAAAAAAGTACAAATATTATATAATAAAAATAATCAAATTTAAAAATAAAGATTAAGAATGAAAATTTCTGTAAAGTATCTTTTTGAAAATAATCTCTTTTTCACAGTTCTTTTTTCTTTCTTTTTTTAATAAGTTTCTTAAAGATCAAATGGACATTTTAAAAATCGAAATAACTTTGACATCGCTTTCATCTAAGTTTAAATTGAGAATCAAATCTTTTTTATTAAAGCAATTTTGATTGTTTAATTTAGGTTTCAGATTTTGGAACATTTGTTTCGTAAACGAACACTCAACAAAAAGATGGTCCCTTGTCTCAGTATGCCTTTCACAAAAGACACATTGTTCTCCTAATTTGCTAGACAGTTTTATATTAAGGTTTAATGCTTCATTAAATATTTTATAGTTTAAAACTCTTAAATTCGAGTTTAAGGACTTATTATTTATTTTATTATAGACTTCAGTCCAATTTATATTTTTGTATTCGCCCTCTCTCTTAGACTTTATTTCATAAGGTTTCCTAAATAGTTCATAGGTTTTTTTACTTGTGTAATTTTTTTCACAGAATTTTTTGTCATAATTTTTAAATTCATTTTGAGATTCAATCATATATTGGTATACTCCAGGGAGCCCTCTATCACCTCCATAGGGAATTAAGTTAAAATTTTTTAGACCAAGGTCTCTTAAATGAAATTTAATCCACCTGATACTTAATTGATAAAAATCTCTTTGGTAGTTCTTTCGAATATAAAGGTAAGTCTGGAGTGATACCGTTTTTAACCTTGATTCAAGATGAAACATATTCATTCCTCCATTTTCAAAAGAAAGAATGAGTGTTTCTCTTTTAACAAGTTCTATCTTACTATGCCAAATAAATCTAAATAACATTAAATTAAGTTCTTTTATTTTCTGTTTATTCATTGTTATAAAGGTTGCTATGAACCAAAGCTTACTCAATAAAAAAGTTTTAACTACAGTAATTCTTTCTAGCATATTTAGTGAAGGTATATCCCATAAGTAAATTGCTTGCTGAATTTTTCCAATCACATTCTCAAGATTATTTGGAGAAATTCCTTTTTTATTAAATAAAACCCCTAATACTTTAAAATCCTCGATTGGATCTGGATTATTAACATCTACTATTACTGTTTTTTCTCTGTTGATTCTTGCTCCTGATATCTCCCCCCACTCAGCAAATTCCTGAAAAAAAAGTTCAATTGATAATTTATCCCTTAGATATCCTACGATATCATCAGCATATGCTGTCAATTTTATTTCCCTTTCTTCTAAACCATAGATTTTATAACCTTTTATATTTTTATTGAGCTTTAACCTTAGCATTAATTCTTCAATAGCAATTATATACAGCATCATTGACAGTGCACAACCTTGCTTAATTCCAGATTTAATTATTATCGATAGAGTTTCATACATATTCATAACAATCTTAGCTGAGGAATTATTATATATTCTTTTAATATTATTAAAAATAAATTCTCCTAAATTTAAATGTTTAAGTAAAGCAAAGATATATCTATGGCTAATACTATCAAAAGCTTTTTGCTGGTCAGCAAGTATTATATTAAGCTCTTTTTTTCTTTTATTTGAATCTTCTAACATATCACTTAACAGCCAAATATTATCATTCATTCGCCTCCCAAAAATTGAACATGTTTGGTGGTCTTGGATAATTTTATGTCCTATAGATCATATATCATTTTCATTTTCACTATAATTTTAGTGAAAATTCTTTATTCAAAATTAGTCAATGATATCGGTCTTAAGTCATTTACACCTTTTATTTTTTTTGTATTTTTGGGAATTAGCTTAATTTTTGATTCCAAAAATGTTTTTGGTAAATTTTCTTTGTGATTATTTAGGATATCTATAAAATAGTGACCAAAATATTTAAAATATTTCTTAAAAAACCCTATTGTCAAGCCATTAGGTCCTGGTGAGGAACTTTCCATTTTCATAACTACCTTTTCGGCCTCAGCATATGTTATTTTATATCCTTTATCAATCTTTTCGTCTATTTCATTTAAAGGCTTGATTAGAAAATTATAATTATTTAAAGATTCTTCAGACACCTTATCAACCGACAAAAGTTGACTATAAAAACTATAAACTTCAGTTAACATTTCATCCTGATCCTCAGTAATAATACCAGATTCTTTTTTAAATTTCTTAACGTTATTTTTATTTGAGTTTTTAATTTCTTTTTCTATTAATACCTTAGTAGGTTGGAAGATAAAATTTCTTTTAGTCTCACAAGCCCTTTTTTCAATTTCTTTTCTTTCTTCCTCATAATATTTTTTTAATTCATTCTTTATTTTTTCTCTTTCTTCGAATTTTTCGATACTTAGATTGCTTAGTTTTTTAAATTAAGTGTTTATATATATTTTTTTTTCGTTATTGATTACTCTAGATTGTTTTTTCAGGTAGACTATAATATCTTCTATAAAATATTCGTACCAATCATTCTGAAAGTGTGAGATCATAAAAGGAATTTCAGAGCATCTTCTAATAATATAATTGTTTACTTTTTTACATTCTAAAATTTGTTCATTTAGCTTCCAATCAGAATTTTTCTTAAATTTTCGAGCCTTAAAAGGGTCAAGAATACTTAATTCACTTATTACAATTTTATGATCACTAATCGAGTTTGAAATACACTCTGAGTAATTTAAGTTAAAAAAATTTTCTTTTTTTCTTAAATAAATCCTGTCTATTCTTGAAAAATGATGACCATTTGTCCATGTATAAAGAAAGTCTTCATTATCTAAGGGTCTAATAGCTTCTTCAAGGTTAAATAATTTGTTTAAATCATCCCATTTTTTTTCAATTCCTTTATCTGAGTTAACCTCAAAACTTTTATTAAAATCCCCTCCTAAAATTAAATTCTTTTTATCATATAAAAAATAATGTAATTCCTCAATAAATTTTACTTGCTCGTCCCTTAAGTTAGGAGCATATATATTAATTAAAGTAAGAGGAGTCTGATTTATTTTA
>NTPY01000633.1:824596-849497 GCA_002922825.1 Brachionus calyciflorus
ACAAAAAAAAATTTTTTTTTTTTTTAATTGAGCTAGCTTTTATTTTTGTTGTTGCTGTGGTACATGTCGATTAGAACCATTTATTATATACTTAAATGCCAAAAATGACCTCTTTTTTTTTCATTAAATATTGACCAACCAAAAAAAAATCCAAAAATAAAAAATTACTAAAAATTTAACGGTTCATTTATATCCGAACCAATTTTGGACCCGATTTAATTTGTGTTTATTTTTGAGGATTCTAATTATTTTTCTTCTTGTCTTAGCTTATAATTTCAGTCAGATTTTTGCGATCAATTAAATCCATTTTAAGTTTAGTTATAGATTTTTTAAGTCTCAATGCATTAAGTCTCTCGTTAGGATTCTCTACCCAAAGCTCTTCGGTCAAGTGCATCAAATGACTCATTATCTTATTGTTCTTCCATAAATTACTAACACTAGGTCTCAACTTTTGCTCACAAACTATTTTATACATAAGCGCCTCGTCCGGATCGCCTTGTATATACTCGAAATATGGCATTTTATACTCAAACGAATAAACTACTTTACTCTCATCATCTTCAAATTTACAACTTCTTAACAACTCCCAAAAAACCAAAGCCAATGAATACATCTCAGCCTTTTGAAAATTGTCCAAATATCTAACATCGATTTTTTTATTCAAAATTTCTGGTGCCATATAGCGCTTAGTTCCTGTTCGTATATTACCTTGTTGTAAAACCTTACCATCTTTATCGCCACTTAAAGCCAAACCCAAATCTCCAATACAACAACTCAAATCCGCTTTGACTAGAATATTCTTTGATTTTAAGTCACAATGTGCCAAAGAGGGTTTGCCTTTACAACTCTCAATTGGCATGTGTAGATGTACCATACCATTTACAATTGACAAAGCCATTTTCAAAGCCAATTGTGGATTTATTTGATTCAAAGTCAAATAGTCAAAAAGCGAACCATTTTCATGAAATTCCGTAATTAACCATAATTCAGTATAGAGACCACGATCAATATTATCCGATGCTATAAACCCTAATATATTCTCATGTCTGAAACCATTAGTATTATAAATATTACACTCATTTTCCCATGATTTTTCATCAGCCGAATTAAATGTCTTAACTGCGACATATTCACCGCGCCATTCTCCTTTATAAACCTCACCAAATCGACCCTTACCAATACACGGATAAATAAGCTTAATTTGTCGAGCAATTGTTCTTTGAACACATTGCGGAAAACCGGCGCCCGAACCCGATCCGGACCATTCCAATTCGGATGACGGCGTCGGACCAGTTTCTAAACTCATTGTATTACACATGCCTGTACTTGACAATGGTGAGCTTATTTTAATAAATGGCTCGTATTCAGGTGGTGTATTTTTCAACATGTGTAAACTATTATCTTTACTATTGGGTAAAAGAGACGTATTAGCTGTGGATGAGGTCGATTGAGATGATGAGTATGGTGAGATGAGTGGTTGAGTTGATTTTAAATTAGTTGGCGAATTAGCGCCAGATGTATGATTTGTTTCTGATTTAAACATGTGAGATTTAATAAATTTTGACTTGGCCGATTCGAGACGAAATTTTTTATACAAATAGTAAATAAAGAGAAGTAAAGCTATGAGAAAAACAGCTATGGAAAAACATGAAAGTACTAAATTAGTCGGATCTAGAATACTATGCTGTGTAGAAGTGTGTGCCTCAGGTTGTACGGCTGGATTCAAAACTTGATCTATATCTTTAACTGACTTTATTGGTTCAAGTTCAATATTACAATAGGATCGATTATCACAACAATATTCAGCCGAATTTTTAATAACATGATTCTTATCGTCATAATTTTGAGTGTGTATTTTACAATCGCGAAATGCGATTACCTCATCGCGTATTCCCTTATTAATTGAATAATCACATGTATATTTGAGATATGTCTCACCAGAGCGCTTGAGTATTTTCTTAGTCATACAAACTGTGCTTGTATAACATGTTCGATATTTTAGGTGTGTATTGTTGGCTAGGAATTTAGTGATAAAATCCAAGTCTTG
Organism: Brachionus calyciflorus; assembly: GCA_002922825.1. Lineage (NCBI taxonomy): Eukaryota > Metazoa > Rotifera > Eurotatoria > Ploima > Brachionidae > Brachionus > Brachionus calyciflorus. The sequence continues at coordinate 826,644 of NTPY01000633.1, forward strand.
TTGAGTATCGGGTGGTGGATTTAGAGCTGTGTCTGTTTGATTTTCCAAAGAAGATGTCAATGACTCACTTTGACCACATAGGATCTCGTCATTACAAAAACATTTTAGTAATTTTGTCATTGGCTTTTCTGTTTGATATTTATTCATTTTGTTTCTGGTGGGACAAAAAAAATTCTCTTTTTTTTTTTAAATTATATTCGTTGGCGATTATTATTAATTCATTAAAATGTAGCAACAAATTTTTTTTTTATTTTTATCTATGAAACACAAAAAAAAATTATTCGTCAAAAATTATTTACAAAGAGGTGATATATGCGTGAAAATAGAAAAATTTCAAGAAGATCGGTATAGTCTCGTTTTGATAATTTTTTTTAATATTTTCTTAAAAGAGAACGTGAGTTGCCAAGTCACGATTTCTTCTCTCTCTTTTTTTCTTTTTTGATTTCAATCGAAAAAATTAGTATTGGAAAAAAATTAACATTTTTGAAATATAAAAAAAAAACTATTTATTAAAAAAATAAAATACACGAATGTTCAGTATATAGGGTTCGATGTTCATTTTTTATTTATTTTCTTAACATAATTATATTTTATATATAGAGTACATTTTTTTAAATTATCATAATTTTTTTGCCTAATTAATTAATTTTTTTCGAAAAAATAAAATTCAATTAATTAATAATAAATTATTAAGAGTTATTAATGTGTGTTACTTAAAAGTTACCCTTAGTTTTAAATGTGCGCAAAAATAAAAATTTCCGTTTTTCTTATATTATAAAATACTCGAAAAATAAAACAGTTATCAAAGAAAGCAAACATAATAGGGTTAAAGTAACTTGAAACCTGGGAAAAATTAAAAAAAAAAATTATATTGTTGTTGCAATTTAAATAAGAATCATTCTATGAAGACAAGTGTACTTCAAAATAATATTATGAGACCGCTTATTAATGATACTTCGAAACAAATTCTCGAGCAAAAATATTCTACACATTAATTTCGGATGATCTAGTAACCTTTTTTAGTTTTTTTATCTTAAATAAATAAATAATTGAAAATAGAAAATGCTTGGTAAAATAAGTGTTCATAAAATAAAAGTTTTTAATTTAATTGAATTAATCAGTTTTGAATTAATTAATTAAGAAAAGAAAATATCAAATCCAACCTTTTAGGATACCTGAAAAAGAAACACCCCCATTTTTTATAAAAACAAACACCAGGGTGTTTTTTGGGTTTTTGTACTTTACACCCCCATGAAATTTTAACATTAAATTATGCTCATAAAATCATTACTAAACGGTACCCTAGTTGATTCCGTGCCTTTTTGTTTTGACCCAAAAATACCGAATTACATTCGAAATTTGATAATTCTTAAAACAACCCCCATAAAAATCAAATTTATTCAAATATTCCTAAATTCCTAGGGGCAATTGAACTTAAGGAATCCGAATTTTCCATTAACTTTTGTTAAAAATTATTTATTTCTCTAATTTTCGCGAACGTCTTTATTATACTCAAATTTTTGTGACATATTAATAGGTTTTGGTAAGTTTTAAAGAATTATTTTGTCTTCAGTGAAAGTAACCGAATTTCATTAGAAAAAAGCTTTTTTTTTATGTTCTTATAAGTTTTTCTTTTCTGGGTTTTTCTTATCCTTTTCAAAAATAGTTGAAAATTTAATATCACAATTTCAATCAGCTCATCAGCACTTTTTTCTTTGAGCGACTACTTTACCCTTCGTGTTGGAATTCGTTGAAGTCGCAGTTTCATCTCTTTAACAAAATGTCGACAAAATCTCTTTAACAAAAAACCAGAAAAAAGACGAATTTTTTGATATATAGTAACACATAATCGAAAATCGATTTCCCAAAAAAACACCCAGGTGTTTGTTTTTATAAAAAATGGGGGGTGTTTCTTTTTCAGGTATCCACCTTTTAAGCTCGACCTTCACATTTAAAAAGAACAAATAAAAGTATTTTTCTGGTCTAGTCGATAGTTTTGTGTTATCAGATGTCAAAATAGTATGTTATAATTTGGTACCATAGAGTCTAAGTTATCGAAAAATCATAAAAATAAAATTTTATTTTAAGATTATCAAGATAACATATTTGTTATCATAAGTTAAATAATTTTATCATTTATCAAAGTAAGTTATTATTATGATTGAATTATTTAATTTTCTTTAGCAGGAACTGGTATATTGGTAAATTTGCCCGTTCTATTATACCGAAGAAGGGCTTCAAGCCCAGACCCGATAAATGTTAAGTGAATCTGTTTTATAGTACCGTAAACCTTTGCCTACTACTCTAAGAAATAAGCTTGAATTTAATTTGAAAGAAAAAGATGCTTGGGCCCAGTATCTCCTAAGTGTATTGAAGTGTAACTCAGCCCTTCATTTTTTCAGAAGGGAGATGGTCTCAAGTCCTTGTTTTCCGTATGGACCCTACGTCACTAGATCTCATTTAATATCATGTTCATTCATATGTTCCAAAAATGAATATTCATAAACGTTCACGGCTATTTTTAATTGTATGAACTCTTTTGAACGTTCATTTTTATTCATAAACTTTTTTATATTTCGGAACTCAATTCAAAAAAAAAATAAAAAAAATTTTTTTGAGTACGATATAAACCCTAAAGTCTTATTTTAATGTGACTTTGAAGATAAAATCAAGGAAAATGAATGCGATTAGACTTTTCTAATAGACAACAAAAAATTAAATAAAAGTAAGATAAATTTTTTTTTTCAATTTCACTAATAAATATTGTTGATTTTATAGAAAAGAACACAATTATTGTGACATAAATAAAAAATAAATAAATAAATATTTATTTTTTTTTTTATAAATTATAATTTTTTTGTTTTAATTAATTTCGGAATGTTATCATCGAGATTAAAATTTTATAACTGGTTATTACATAATTTATTGATAACTAGTTTGTTATTACATTGAGAAATGTTTAGCACCTAATGATAGATGATAACACTATCGGTTTGGGTTACTTTTGTAACCTTACGAGGTTTAGAAAAATTAAAAAAAGTATCGAAAAGTGTGATCGTTAAAAAATTCCTTTTTGATTAAATTAAATTACGAAAAAAAGTAAATAAAAAAATAATTAAAAAGTCATTTATACTTCATTTTCTTTGAAATAATTTCAGCAATTTTGAACCGACGCAAAAGATCTTAACAGATTCTTAACAAATTGATTGGTTTAGAATTTAATTTCGAAAATTTTTTGCATCCAATATTTGAAATTTTTTTAAATCTTGAATCATTATTTCATTTAATTCACTATTTAATTTATTTTTTAGAAAGGAATTTGAAGATTTTATAAACCTAAAATTTATTAAGAAACCCCGAAGAAACTCAAAAGGCCAAATAAGCCTGTTGGTTTAAATTTTAAAATAAACAATTCAATAAAAACCAAATTTATAAAATATTATTTATTTTTTAATAAAATTTTCAAACTCATGGTCAACTTTTAGAAAGGATAATTGGTGAAAAAATGAGAACAGAAATTTGTGATATGATTTAAGAAATGAATATCAAATAATGAAAGTGGCTAAAAAACGAGAAGCGTTAGCGAAAAAAATACTACTCTGATAATTATATTTACATGTTCCAAAAATGAATGTTCTAAAATTTTCAAATACTTTCGAATTATTTCAGGATTTTTGAATAAATTTTCATATTCAGATAAATTTGCATTAAAATAACAGTTCATTTTTTTTTGCAACATGTGAACAAGCAGGATTAAAAAAAATTTAAAAATTGATTATAAAGCTTAGTACACTAAAATTATTAGCATTTATTTGAAATGAAAAAAATTAAAATTCTTGAGAAATTTAAATTTAGGATCCTTTTTAAAAGAATAAATCGTTAAAAATCGTAAAAATATTATTTTTAGTCAATATTTTTTTCCGTGATCTCATTAAACTTGGGTAAAATCTAAAAGAATTACAGAACAAATCAATACTGTCTTGATTGATTTTTTAAATTTTAATAGGGATTAACCTTCCTATACCGCTTAATAGCATCCTAATTTGATTCATTATATTAAGATTTTAGAATTTAAAATTTTTTATAAAGTTCAGGTTGATTTTGAGCCGAAACAGATGAGCGTTTTCTGAAAACAAGATAGCCGATTTTTTCAGGTTTCGCTCAAACCCGATTTATATACCATAAAACCTTTCTTATGACTTAGTGCTTATTTATAAACCTTTATTTATATCAACTATATTAATATTAACTTGACATCATCAACATTATTTGTAATAAATAAAAATAAATATTATCTGAAGTTAAATCAATCTAAGTTTAATTAATCTGTATGCATGTAAACATGTTTTAAATAAACTTTATTCTATGAAATTTTGAAGTTTGAGTTAGATTTTGAGTTGAATATGGACTATCGGTGTCAAACGGGCTAGCTCTGTACGGCAAAATTAAAAAAAATTTTCATGATTATTCCTTCTACGACTATTCCCTCAACTTCAATTCCAGCTACGACATCTTTTGTAAATATCGGCGAGGGCCGTGGTAGAAGAAGACCAAGAGGAAGTAGTAGAAGTGGTGGTATTAGGAGTATTTATTTTTTTTGTTTCGAACAGTTTTGAAACAGAAACAAACACTTTTCGAACATGTTTTTAGTTCATGATCGTTCATCAGTTTACATAATCTTTCGTGGGATTATTTTATTTAAAAAAAAAAGTGATATTATTTACGTAAATAATTAAAATTACATTTTTTATTTGTAAGTCTTAATTTTTTTGAGCAAATAAAATACTAAAACCTAATTTTTCCATTTTTTTTCCATTTTTATCAACTGAAAATCTGTAAAGATTAATGTTCTAATTTAGTTATTTATAATCCTAAAAATCAAAAAATGATTTACAAATAAAAAATGTAAAAAATGTCAATTTTTTTTAATACCGTAATCACTCGACAGTTATACCATGTTACAAAACTAGGGTTTTATTATTTAAACTAATTCATAGCCTTTAAAAAATGAGGGTGGGACAATTTTAAAAAAATTCGATTTTATAAGATTTTGGTATTCTTTTTACTTTTTTCAGATAGTGCTGTCATTTTGCGACACTTACAACCTTTTTGATACTTATTCAAGTTGAGATTTTTAGAAAACAATGAAATTTAAAAAAATTGAATAAATAAATAATTTATTTGAAAAAATCTTGCAATTTTTGAACCTACATATTTTTGCCAGTATTTTTTATTTCTAGATTTAATTTCTTTTAATATTAATTTTTAAATTATCACGACTTTGTTTATGATGATTTAAAAAAATTGAATAGAATTAATCATTGTTTTTGTTTTTTTTGCTAGTGGCATTTTCATTTTGATTCCAACGCAAAAATGAATTGACGTAATCAAGTTATTGATTAATATGGTCAGATTTTTTAAGATAAAATGAGATACTAGACGTAAATCTCAGCTGGAGGTCAAAGAGAATAAAAAACACTAGTTATTAAAAATTTTTCCCATAAATAATCTCCCTTTTATTCGAATTTTAATTTTGCCCTTTTCAACTTTAAAATGGTTTGGATTTGAAGTCGCCTTGATACTTTTTGATTTCCGAATAAATTATAATTTTGATCAATATTTACGTCCAAGGCCTCTGAACCCCCTCTCATCTAAAAATAATGTCAAACGAGTCTAAGCTGATTCTTTTTGTCCTAATTGCCGAAAGTTAGATAAAATTGATTAGTTTCCACTGTTTTAAAAATATTCTTTGGCTCTTAAAAATTATTTCTATTCATGATTAAAAATTTGAATTTTATAAACACTGGTATGTTTTTTTTACTTTACAACTTAATCGAAAAATAACTGCTGTAAAATTAACGGATGTTAAATTATTTTATTAGAGGCCCATGGTTAATATGTTTATTCATATTTCTTTACTTTTTATAAGCCCTGGGCTATTTTGTGCTTAAAATTTTCAAAACTAAAAATATAAAAAAATATTTTAAAAGGAAAATACTCCATTAAAAAAATGGTTGGCCTAAAAACTTAAATAATTTGTTTGTTGAATTCAAAAAATTTGAATCATTTTTCGAATTAAAAAAAAAATTAAAAATAGAATAGTTTGACATTGGGAAATTGTCAATCTTGATAAAAGTTAACTTAAATAAAATCTAAAATATGCATTCAAACGTTTTAACTTGACATTAAATGAAGATACTCAATAGAATATTAAATTAAAAAAATTTGTAATTTTTTTGTTCCAAAAATAAAAGATGAGGTATTTCAAAAAAATAAACTCTATTTGAAAAGTATCGTTTTGCCTTGCTAGATAAAGAAGCGCCATGACTTAAGACACATGTTCGGCGCACACACTAAATGCCAACTCGTTCATTTTAAAGCGACTGCATTCATCTAAACATGGAATCACATGTTTAATTCGACTTTATAAAAATTTTTTTTTCTTGAGTTTTTCTGGCTTTACCTAGCAAGGCAATACGGTGAAAAGACGGTGCCGGATTTCAATGGAAAATGGCCTAAAATTCAAAAAAAAATTATTTGTTCTTATGATTAGCTGCAGAAAGACATTTTCTTACTCGAATGCCATTTTTTTTAAAGCTTTTGTAATTTTTTAAGATAAAATAAATAGCAAAATTCAATTACCAATTAAAAAATTTGAGCTAAAGTAATTTATCTATGAAGAAAGATTAAAGTTTAGGCTGATAGAAATTGGTCACGCCAAGCAAGTAGCGTAAAAATACTAATATCGATTATCTACTCAAGTATAATTAACTTATTTACAAAATATCTAAACACTACTTGCATGGCTTCATTAAAAGGCCGATTTACATACGAAATCCGGCACGCTCCTTTATGAAGGTTATTTTTTTTTGTTTTTTTTTAAACCGTTTAAACACCGTTTTTTTTTTTAAATTTTTTATGTTTTTTATATTATAAACTTTTCCTATTTTTTGTCAGCCAAAAGCAGAAAAAACGGTGTATAAACAGTTCTTTTCATCAAAGGTGTCAAAGACTATAATATATTTTTGATTTAAAATCGACCCTAAGAATAGAAATTTTCTTTTGCTTGTTTAATTTTTCATAGTGTTTTTTGTTAAGATAAACAAAAAAAAAGTGGCTCGATTTTAAAATAAATATCCAAAGTTAAATTGTTTTGTACTCAGAAAACTTAAAAGAAAAAAAAAATAATTAAAATTGAAATATCGACATTTCTTTTTTAATTTAACATTTTATAACTTTTTGAATGCAAACTAAAACCGAATTCCCAAATTAATAAGCCATTTTTCTTTCCATTCGAATACCTTGGGATTAAAAAAAAACTCTACTGGAATCATCTAGTCATTTGTATTATATATCGAAAATTGCTTTAAAATTAAAGAAAACACTTAAGAAATAAGTCTCAAAATATCAGCGAAAAAAAAATTGCCAGTTTATTTGAAATTAAGAAAATGAAAAAATATTAAATCTTTTTCTTTTCCACATAAAAATTACATCACGAAAGCCAAACTTGTCTTTGAATGGCCAAAATATTCAACGCAATTCTAAATTAAAATAAAAGCTTCAGAAAGATCAGTCTTAAAATTTGGTATATTTTGGGATGAAATTCATAAATATTAACCTTAGATAACAATATTAAAAATGTTCTTGATAAAATTTAAAATTTACTTTTAAGCTATTATTAAAAAAATTCTATTTTTAAAATAAAAAATTACAAGCAACTTAATATCAAGGTAAACAAACTTTATAAATAAATTTATCCTAAAAAAAAAAAAGCTACTTTCTTTGCGAAGGCTGAACGTTTACTCTTGGTAAAAATGCTTTAATAAAAATAATCTCTCACAAAAAAGAAAATAAAAATGTAATTACAACTCAAAGATTTAAAACATTTTTTACCTTGAATATTTCATACTTTAAACTTTATTTTTATAATTTTATATTTATAAACTTTAAATTTTAATTAAAATAGCAATTAATTTTGGAAAATAATTTGTTGAATCAAACATTCAAAAGATTTAAAAATAATAAAAGAAATTTTGACATCAATTAATAGAACGAGTTTCTTTGTCTCATTATATTTTTTGTTCCATTAAATTTAATTCAATGTGATCTATAATGGTGATACAACATCATATTGAATAAAATTTTTTTTTTTTAAATTTTAAAATTATTCATGAAAGTTTCTCAGTGATTTCAACTTGACTAGAAATAATCTTTATTTTTTATTTCTCATTTTAGCTTTAAACAAAATAAAATATTAAACGAATGAGTCGTTTAAATAGATGAGCCAATTAGCTTTTGGTTTCTTTACTCCCAAGTTATTTGAAATAAAAGGTCTATGATTTTTTTTTGTTACCAAACTTTTTCTCTTATTATTTTGTGTTTAATTTCTTAATTAAACTTAAGAAAAATTAAGTTTGTTTTTCAGTAAAATTCAAAAAAGAATAATTGCTTAAAAATTTGGGGAAAAAAATTCGATTTGCCTTGATAACAATAGAAAGAAAGCTTAAACTCATATATATTATTTAATTATTTGATTTTGAAAAGATATTTTTAAATGAAATCTAATGTATTGATGGAACCTACCAAACAAAGCTTTCTTTTTTTGTTTAAAGATAAATCAATGTTTTAACACTTAAAATTTAGTATTTTGCGAATTTAAGCTTTTTTTTTAATTTTTAAATTATCTATAAAAAAAAATTATAAATCTAAGATTATGGTTCTGTAATTTTTATATTCGAATAATTTGCGTACTGAATAAACCTATTGCGTATTTTTTAAATCGTAAATTCTCAATAATTTTTTTTGATGTTTATGAGCAATCTTATTTCGATTTAGGATTAATTTTGTTAATTAACAAGATAAATATCGCATGATAGAAGTGCTAACTAAGCCAAAAAATATTACCATGGATTTCAAATCTTCCAAAAATGAACGTTCATCAAAGTAAGAGTTGTTTTATGGCAAAAAAATTAACAATCCAAAACAGCGTATTTGACTGTTTTTTTTCTCGGGTCTTTAAAATAGATTTTATGAGATAGATTCTTTAAATTAAGAGTAATTTTGAAAAAACTATATCGGAATTTCAAGCATATAAGATTACACGCAATGGCAAACATACCAACAATTAATGAGAGACTTAAAACTTTATCTAAAAAATACCTATTACGCTCGAGTTCTGTTGACGAAGAAATCTTAGCAATAATCAACTCATATAACACAGCCGAAATCAATCCTCAATTTTTTAATCTAAAAAATTAATTTTTCAAAACTTAAAAAAACCTTTGTATAAATTATTTCTTTTTTTCCATAATATTTAAGTCAATTACAATTGACAGAGAAAAATGGAAAAACAACTTCATTTCTTTTAAATAATAAATTCTTATCTAACTCTTGTTGATAAATCGAGCATGATCTTCTTTTAATTGTTTTACTTTAGATCATTCCGGAATTTCAACCGAAATCTGCCTAATAAGAGGCTTTTAAACGAAATCAGCCAGTTTTATTATTTTAAAATATTTTTAACAAAAAACAAAAACTGTAAAAAATTTTTTTGCATAAGAAGAAATTTATAAAATTTATTGTAAATATTTCTATTAAATATCGCAAATTATTGTAAAAAACGTCTCTTAAGAGTAAAAAAAATCTAAAATTTTTTTTGATGTTAGTAAATGATAAAAATTTATCAGCATTGGCAAAATAATTTAAACTTAAAGTTTCACTTAAGGATAAGCAAGAAATTAGTTCAACGCCTTCGGAAAATATTTAAAAACAAATCTATTAAATCCTAAAAAGCATATCAACATTTTCTTATAGTAAAATAAAAAATTTCTAGTCTAATCGAAGGAAATTAAATAATTTTTTAAATTCCCTAATGAGATAAATTTTAGAAATTGAAAAAAAAAGGATTCAAATGTTTCTAAGCCATAAAGGATTAATGTTTACCTATTGGATAAATAACAAAGAAGCCTTATCCCTCATAAAAATAAAAAACAAAGCAATAATACTTTGAAACCATATTAAATTTTTTTTATTGCTTAATTTGGTTATCAACAAAAAAAAGAAACAAAAATTAGAGATTTAGAAAGAGATACTTTACGAATTATTAATTCATAAGAGTGTCTAACAGATAAGGAAGTAATGTGTATCCATTTGATTTTTTTTTTAAATTTTTGAATGAAGAAAGACAAGAGTAAAAAGTTTAGTATTTTGTTAGATAATAATTGTATAAAAATGTTTCTCTTAAATTGCAATTAAACTTAATAATTGCGTTTCTTTAAAAATTAAAGCTACATGAAATCTAATTATTCTTATCATTCGAAACAAAACATAAGGGTTTCCACAAGAGCTTAATTTTAATTTACTTTAAAAAAATGCTTGAAATATTATAAAAATAAAAATTACTCTAATTAGGAACAACCTACATTCAACCAAAAATTTATGCCTTTAACTTTTGAGAAAAATTTAACCAGCAAAACCATCAAGGTTTCTTTTTCTAGAACGTTCGGTTTCAACGAACTAAATTTAATTTAATTTGTTCATATTGTTAAGAACCTTTTATATTTTTTTTTATTTTCAGCGCAAGGAAATTCTTTATTTAATGTGCATACCTTTTAAACAAAAAAAAAAACAACAAAAACAATATACATTTAAGATTTATTATGCAACTTTATTTAAGAAGCAATAACTTAAAAATTTTTTCTTTTCTTTTTTTGTGTTTAAAAATTTTTAAGTATACTTATTGCTTTAATTTGTCACGATTTTTAAACTTTAACTTTTAAAAAGAGAATAAAATCTAAGGCTTAAATGGCTTTAAGTGTTTTTAAAAAGAAAATCGACTGCTGTTATTGCTTTTAATGAAAATTTTTGAATTTATAAATTTATTGTTATTAAAATATTACATTAAGCGCTCTAAAAACTAAAATTTGATATTGATTTCGGTACATTGTGATTTTGAAACCCTTTATTCAATACAAATTAAAATTAGCTTTAACTTTTATTACTCCACCGTTAAAGCTATTCGAAAAAGAAGAAAGAAATAATTATTCAAGTTGATTTTATTTTATAACAACATTTAGGTAAAAAGCCTGAATTTGAGCTTATATTCCTTGTTTTCAAACAAAATTTGAATTTAATTGTTATCGGGATGATACAAGGATCCCTAAAGTGTATGAATACATGATTGAATGTCAAAATGAATTTAAAAATGATGACAAAAATATTGTGTCAAAAAAAGCAATAAAAAATTATTTCAGGAAACCTTTACCCAGTCAACTTAATTTCGAATGCAACATTAAAGAATATCGATTAAACATTGGTGTCAAATAAAATTAAAAATGTCTATCTAATGTAGACTTTACGTTAGACGGATTTTACTTAAAGTTTATTGATTAAAATTAAATTAACACCAAGGCTACTCGTTACTAAAATAAAAAATTAAAAAAATCATAATTATATTTTCCAATGAAAATTAAGGTCAAAGGTTGAATGACATTAAACATTTAACGAGTGAACCATAATGCAATGTTTTATATGATAGCCTCTTATATACACCTTACTATTCAATTAATTTGTCCCGGTTTCAAGTAATCTGACACTAACTTTATAGACAATTCAACATAAAGTAACGCTCAATTTTACATTTACATTACATCAATTTTTTAGTAGACAAGGTAGAAATATAATAATATATTGAAGTTTATAATAAACAATAAGCCTTAAGACTCGAATTCAAGAGTTTTGAAAATTCCCTTAATTCCCTTAATATAAGACTTAAAAATGTATCTTTTGTGAAAGGCATACTAAGACAAGAGATCATATTTTTGTTGAGTGTCTATTTACTTAAAAAAATGTTTGAAAATAATAGTCACAAATTATAAAATTAGAAAATTTATAATAGGTTAGTTTTAATTCTTAATTTAAACTTAGAAAAAAATGGATGTCAAGGTTATATCTGCTTTTGAAATGTTCATTTGGTCTTAACGAAAAAAATTATACTTTTTTTTAAATTTTTTTTTTAAATTTCTTTTTAAATTCTAATAAACTTGCCAAAAACATTTTTTGTTTAAATTTCAATCGCAAAATCCCAGAAGAATGCACGTTAATTTTGTACAATTTAACCCTTATCCGTCGGAAATATAAAATTTTACATTAAATGCTAAAATGGGTCATTTTTGACCCGAAGTTTTTTCATTGATTTCAGTTAATTTAATTTTCTATAAAAATGAATTTTGTATAATTGAATTTGTCTGATTTTTTGATATTGAATTTAAATAAAAAATTTTACATCATTATCACATTTACTTGAATCTAAATATTCGTTGACCAAAAATAATGAAAAAGTTGGCTTTATTAAGAATAATTTATAAAAAAAATTCTATAAAATCGAATAATGGAAAAACGAATTATATTTAATCGAATTTTCGTATTTTCCAGAAATTGCAGAAATTGCAGAAATATTGCGATTAATCTATTAGGTGTATCTTTCAAATTTTCACAAAGTTGCATAATTTTTTCTTAGCACACATCATTTTTCTACCTTTTAAGGATTAAAAAAAGAAATTTCAACTATTAACGACATTTTTTTCCTTGATTACATATTCCATCGCCAAATACACATAAATTTTTTTTTTCAAACTGATAAATGCAATATTTATTTCAGAAATTTTGAAATGATCCGGGCATTTAAACTCAAAAAAGACTTGATTTTTTTATTAATCACGATGAAACCGTTAATAAAATACATGTTTTAGGGGAAGATTTATTTTTGTTTTTAACACAATCGCTTTAGAATTTCGCAATGAGGAAAACTGCTTTACATAATGACGTCTGCTTACCGTGTGGCTAAAGCAGTTATTTTTAAACGTCCATTTGATCTCAAAAATACGCTTTCATCAATTACCTTGTTAAAATGGTTAATTTTTCAGCATTCATAGCTCTCTCAGGTAGCTGTTTCATTTATTGACTACCCTAAAGCCTTGCTTTTTTCACATGCTTAAGTGTTTTTTTCCAATCAATAATTTTTCGCTGTAATTTTTTCTACAAGACCTTTTTTAGAATCTTTCAAAACATTATTGAAAGTCTATTATTTTTAAAGCCTACAATTTTTTTGAAGATTAGTTTTTCTAGTTTTTTTCTTTTCGAAATCTTAATAAAAATTGCTTTTGTTTATAAGTAAAGTAGGCAAGTTAAGATAAAATGCCAGCAAACTCAGAAAAAATATTTTTATTTGGCAATCAAACGATGAAATATTTGGAAGACGAATATTTTATTATTATGAATATTTTATTGATATCGATTCGATGAAAAGTAGATCGAATTTTAAGATTTCAACTTTTTTTTTTAAAGAAATATTTTTATAATGCCTTTAAATCTGACTAAACGGGATCTATTTTCTAGATGCAATATTAATTTTTTATTTTTATATGAGAAATTATAATAAAAAATATTTAAAAATTAAACTTTAAAAAAAATTTAAATTTAATTTTTTATGGTAAAAATGAATAAAATTGAGGTCGTTTTAATTGATTTGAGTGGAACGATACACATAGAAGATGAGGAAATCCAAGGCTCTATTCAAGCTTTAAAAAAACTAAGAGATAGTGGCAAATTTAAAATCAAATTTGTTACAAACACAACCAAAGAATCAAAATATAAATTGTACTCTATTTTGAAAAAAATCGGCTTTGAAATTCAAATCGATGAAATATTTACTTCATTAACTGCCGCTAGAAAACTAATTGAACAACATAATTTAAGACCTATGCTTTTTTTAGAACCAAGTGCTTTAGAGGATTTTGAAGGTAATTTCAAAAATTTAATAAAATGTTTAAAAGATAGACGATTATTATTTCTTTATAAAAGGAATAAATACACAAGATCCTAATTCCGTTGTAATTGGCTTGGCTCCAAATAAATTTAATTATGAAATTTTAAATGAAGCTTTTAGGTATAATTCAAATTTAAATTTGATCTTAAAAAAAGTTGAGATTAATTTTTAAAGAAAGATTAGTTTTAGATGGAGCTAAGCTTATTGGTATACATAAATCTAAATATTATAAACGAAAAGATGGTCTTGCACTTGGACCTGGTGCTTTTATTGCTGGGCTTGAATATAGCACTGGTGCTAAAGCTGAATTGGTAGGTAAACCAAGCAAAGAATTTTTCTTATCATCGATATCCGAGTTTAGTGTTGAGCCCGCAAAGTGTGTAATGATTGGTGACGTTAGTTTTTTTCTTATTTAGAAAAAAAATATAGATTTATATTTTTTTGGTTATTTTTTAATATGAAGGATGTGAACGATGATGTTGAAGGCGCTCAGAATGCTGGAATGCAAGGTATTTTAGTAAGAACTGGTAAATATAGAGAAAAAGTGGAAGAGTCTATTAGTAAAAAGCCTCTTTTTGTAGCTGATAATTTTGCATCTGCTGTCGATTATTTGTTATCTTTGAATTAAATTCAATATAAAAATTTATCTTATTCAATTAATTTTAATTTTCTTAAAATAATTACAAAAACGCTTAAAAAACGATTTTTTTGAAAAATTCTTGAAAATAAATTATTCTTTAAAAACTGCTTGAACCTAATTTAAAAAACTCGGGTTTTCCTTGAGTGAAAAAAAAATATTTCATTGATAGAAGAAAATAAAAAGTAAGTAAATTTTTATGGTTATATTTTTTCAATACAATCAATTTTACAAACAGTTTAAAACTTAAAAACGCAAAAAAGTATTCTCAATTAAAATAAAACATAAACTTGGTAAGCTTTTTGTGATAAAATATTTCTTTATATTAATTTTCAAAAAAAATAATTAAATCTTTTTCTTAAGAATTTATACAGTCTGGCCTGTATTAGAAATTTCCGATATTTTATACACTGTAATTTTTTTAGGCGAAGATACTTACGCTAAAATTCGATGATGAAGTAACGCATCCCTAATGCGTAGTAAAAGCGTAGTTTTTTTCGCTTTAGAGCGTAGAAATTTTTTCTTTTTCGCTTTGATGCGAGCTCTCCTTCGCTTTTTTTACGAATTAGGGATGCGTTACTTCATCATCACATTTTAGCGTAAGTACTGCGCACTGCAGTATCTTCGCCTAAAAAAATTACAGTGTATTTTTCCCCTGCGTAAAATTGTCCCTCTTAATAATTTTATTGACCAATCAATTCTTGAGTTTATGTTTATGATTAACATAATTTACAGTGGTTTTCTATATTATAATAACATTTTACTAAAACCCGCCGATACGGTGATTATCACATTAGTTTTATACATGAATTTAGAATTGTTCAAAAGATAATATTAGGTAAATGAAAATTTAAATAGGAAAAAAAATATAACCTGTATTAAAATGCGGTTTGATGAATATTTATTTTAGATTTAAAAATTATTTGATTGGTTAAGTTTTATTTAAAATTAGATAAGTTAAGAAACGGAATAAATTTAATAGGGAAAAGCTTTACAGAGGGAATTTTTATAAAGGGGAAAAATTTTATAGAGGAAAAAAAAGGGAAAATTTTCAGAGGGAAAAGCTGGGATTCAGGATTTTCCATTTCCAACTACTTCAATTTTAATTTTTCTACATTTACTAATTTGTAATTTCTTTAAATTATTCAACGATAATCTATATAAATAAGGGTAACGTCTTTAGGCGAAACGGGTCGAAAAAAATTGGAAGAAATAATGGAAGACTTTTTTCTATTTGCTGAAATAACCCCCATGTTAGCTATAATTTAATTTCTTTGAATTAGTTTTTATCGAAATATAGAATTTGGATGTTTAATTAGTTATTTTTTGTTTTTGCTTAATTATAAAAAAGACAAATATCTAGATCTAATAACGATTGCCAACTTAGATTATTTAAGGTGTTTTTGGCTGTTTTCCCGATTACCTATGTTGTTTGAAAATGAAAAAATATTCATTTTAATGCATTTTATTTTATTATACAAAAGCGCTTAAAAGTCAAATACAATTTATAACTAGAAGATATTATTATTGGGACACACTTCTAAGTAATGCAAGCAATAAAGTTAAGCAAAGACAGTTTGAATTACACACAATGAGCAGGGACGACCAAGATACTGTTGCGATTTTTGAACTTTAAACAAATTTTTCTCTGGACGGGTAGGCCAAATCTAAAACTAAAAGATATTCATTAGCCTCAAAACCACTCAAAGAATTTACAATAACCATCAAAATTTTTTTTTGATTTTAGAAACCAAGTATTCAGCTAACTCGATCGCAACTTTTGGTCTATTTATGAAAAATCGTAAAAAATTTTTACTGATTTCTTTAATACATAATTTTAAGCTATAATATGAAAACAGAATCCCAAGATTATTTTGAATTAACGCTTCTTGTTAATTAATTTTTACCATATATGCACATTTTGTGAACTTCCTCTATAACAAAAAACTTTAGAATATTTCGATTTTTATCGAGTCTCGTCTTTTTTTATCAAATTCTAAAATTAAATAAAAATAAAAAAATTGAAATAAAAATAAAATATAATTATTTCTTTAATTTTGCATTACTTAAGGCTACCTCAAAATGACTAAAATTTGAATATGCAAAAATTCGAATTTTTTATTTAAAAAATATTTAATACAATATTACTACATCATATACCATTATAGCGGTCCAGCTTAACTAAGATTTTAATTTCAAATAAGCCACAAATGCTGAGTTAATTACGCGGGTTTACTTTGAAAAATAAAAAAATAATTATACAATTGAACAATCAAATCATTATCTTTCTTTAAAAATTTTCGTGCAAAAATTAACAAATACAAAAATAATAATTAAATGAGGTGATCAAAACTAAAAACTAAAGAAAAAAAAAAGTAGAAGTAATCAATCAATTAATCAATTAACTCAAATTTAGCCTAATTTTCCATCCTCTTCCTATTTTCTATCTAAAGTTAAATTTATTAAGGTAAGTTCTAAATGGATTATATAATCTTATTAAATAATAAACAGGTAAGAAAAAAAAAATATATAATATTTTGACCTGTACCTGTATGATACTTTTAATTATCTCATATTGTTTTGACTTATTAGCCAAACAATCAATCAATAATTCCTAGTTGGACGTCCAATAGTTAACTAGGAAAAAAAACATAGGCGAAAAAAATAAAAAACGATTAATTAAATCATGTTGATCGAAAATTTCAGCTTCATAATGTTCCAACCTAATAAAAATTAATTGCTCGTTTCCTGTTCTAATTAAGTAATCAATTAATCTCCTGAACTAAAATTGCAAGTTGACTTTATTTGTAAAAAAAGGTATAAATACAAAATTGATAAACTTTTTACTTCATTCAAATTTTCAGAAATAAATAAAAAAATAAAATAAGTTTTAAAAACAAATAATAAAAAAAAATGAATCCAAATTCTCAAGAAACTCAAGCTTATACTAACTTTTATGGTCAAAATTATCCATATAATACTAATGCTGAAAATTATGGATATAACTATTATAATCCAATGTATTCTTATTCGAATTATATTCAGCAACCAAATTACTATAATGTTTTTGGTAGTCAACGTGTTGATACTTTTGAAGCATCAAACACTAATATTTCCAATGAATCAACTCAAAAATTAAGTGAAGATTTAATTAAAATTCAAGCTAAAGTAAACGAGCGTTTGACTAGTGAATCCAAATCAGAAAATTCAAGTTCTAGTGAATCGGAGAGCAATAGCGACTCGTCTAATAAAGAAAACGAAGAGAGTGATAACAAAGAAAAATTAGTCAATAATTATCCAGCTTTTTTTACCACTCAAAAAATGGCAAATAATACGAGTAAACTAAGTTATACAGTTTATCAATTGGAACTATTGAATGCTATTTATTCGGATATGAAATACCCGAATAGTGTACAAAAGACTTTAATTGCCAAATTGATTGGTATCACACGTGATCAAGTTAAAATATGGTTTCAAAATAGACGTAGAAAGGACACTTTGGTATCACAAGGTAAAATACCATCATCTGTTGTAGCTAAGACACAAAGTTTAAAGAGACGAAAATCTGGCGATGATTTCGAAGATGAATATACAGTTTCATCGTCACCAGATAAAAAACAAATAGTTGAAAGTGAAGTTATAAACAATGTTTTGTATCAATTAAAAGCTCATCAAAATGCACCAAGTCGATTAAGTACTAAACGAACTAAATTAAATACATCTGAACAAGAAATTCCAACAGCACCAACATATCCAGCTAAAGTTATGAAAACTTCGACCGAAAATAGAATTATTGACATTACAAACATAATTAATAAAGATCAACCAATCGAAAAACAATCGAATGAATACTCGTCTAATCCATCTTCATTTGTACTTACTAATTCAAGCTCATCGTCGAGCTCGTCATCGGGAATAAGTTCAAGTGAAGATGAAGTTAATTATCAAAAAGTTAAATATCAAGTTTTAGATCAATCGTTTTCGATTCAAGATTATGTAAATTCGAATTATTCTTATCAACAAACATCAATGGCAAAAATTCACCATTCATATCCAGCTAATTATAGTCAAGTTTATCCACAATATAGTCAAGCTAATAAAGCATGGAGTGTTCAAATGCCAAGTCAATATTCAGCTTATAATCAAGTATATCCTAGTGGACAACAATTGAATGTTAAAGATATTAATACAAGTAGTTATACTGGCTATGAAAATCAAATTTATGATCAGACTAGTGGTCAATATGTCTATGATAATAGCCATGTATATAATCAATATGGTAATAATAACATACCATACAATTATTCTTCTTAAGTTTTTTTTTGCTTTTAATTTGTTTTTATTTTATAATGTCCTCAACTAATGTGTAAATTTTGATTTTTAAACTTTTTTTAAAAAACTTTTGAATTATTAATCATGCATTTTTGTATTTATTTTTTAATTTTTTTTTAACTTTGAAATAAAATTTAGAAAATTAATCGATAATTATATTATGAAGCTATGAGTTTTATGCTTACCTTTTTTTAGCCCTAAGAAGTTGTTAACTTTTTTAATGTTCTCTGGGCTTAAATTTTATTGACATCCAAAGGACTGGAACATTGAAAACTGTTACCCTTCATTTAATATTTATCGATCTTTCCGATAAATTATTATTTCTAAATTAATAAATATTAATTAAGAATTAGGAAAAAAGAACAATTTTGAATAATATAATAAAAATTTTATTCGATATAACGTAATTCGATTTAACGAATACCTTAATTGCGACCCAATCATTAGGTTATATCGAGCCTTTGACAGTACATAAATTGTACAAATCTTTATGAAGTTTTTGAATTGAGTATTGAATTATTGTATTGATACCTAACTTCAAATTGTCCTTCGGTTTGCAAAAAGTTTTTTTATAAAATATTTTCTTTTTTTTATTATATCCCTTAAACAATGGTTCATAATAATAACCGAAATTTCGGCTGTAATTCTTCTGGTGGAATATTGGAGAAAAATTCAATTATTATTGAATTAAACAATCGAAGAGAACTTAAAATTAAAACATTTAAATAATTATTTTCTTGTTGAATGTTGTTCTCTACACTGAATAATTGATGTCCAATAGTTAGCTAAGAAAATAAAAAAAATAAGATAGTTAGGCAAAAATAATTAAAAAAAAAATTAAATTTTTGATTAAGAGGACGAACTAAGTCATTTTATAAATTTATTTTTCTAATTTAAATATTTAAGTATAAATTTTTATTTTAGGTATAAAAAATCAAAACAACAAATTTGGATTCGTTTCAAAAAAGATTAATTATCTTAGGTTAAGTTTCTTTCCGCCTGAGTATTCGTCTAACGTATTTGCTGGATTTTTAAGACATGCATTAAAGGAATGTATTCTGTCTTTATGACATGGCGTTTTAAAGTTAAAATTGATAGTTATATATTTAGATAATGTCATAAAAATCGAGTAAAGAATTAAAGTTAATTAGGCTTTATTAAAAGAACCGACTTATTCAAATACTTCAATATACCTTCAGAAATTCTTAATTTGTTAGGGATCAAAAATTTTTCAAATCTTACTGTTTTAAATTTTTTGTTTTCTATTTATTTTAAACACATCATATTATAAAGCATATGATATAAATAAAACTTATTTTTAATTTTTATGGTACTGACCAGGTGTTTTTTAGTTTTGACCGGTAATACCAAATTTTTTGTTCACATAATCGCTGGTCAGCTATTAAGTGACCAGTGTTGGTCACAAAACCGGTGTTATATGATATGGTAATAAATTAGGCGACCAGCTGGTTTTCTATTTATTTTAAACATATCAAAAGAAAAAAGCTTAGTAAGTTGACTAAGAGAGACATCGCTCTCCAAGCTTATATGAAAATTAGAATTTCGATTAAAATTATAACGTAAGTTCTCGATTTTTATCTCGGCATTATCCAAATATATCACTATCATTTTTAAATTTAAAACCCCATGTCATAAAGATAGAATACATTCCTTTTATGACATGTCTTAATCCAACAAATAACCTATTGTCCCGATTTTAAAGACATGCCACTCTATTTATAATCACATGTCACTATACCATCGTTTTAATGATATAAGACCCTGTCACTAATTACGGGTATTCGGTATCAGTAACATGTCGTTAAAATCAAGACAATAGGTTATGTAACCTTTTAAAGATTTGGCTGAATTCGATGTTGTATATACGGACGATATTTGAAAGCAAATATGATCGAACTACGATTCACACGTAGACGAGTGACTCGCCAAATAGCCCAAAAAAACTCTTTATAATTGATGAAAAGAAATAATGTTTAAATATCAGAAATATACCGTAAACCCCATTTTTTTCCCGGTATAAATACAAAAATTTCGATTTTGTATCATGGTCCAATGGTGTTTTTGTATACAATTTTTGACTAAATTTTTATTCCATAGTACAAGAATAGAATCTTACATTAGAATAGAATTGTTACATGGTACAAAACTGAAACCAATAATTTGTACCAGGTACTAAAAATGGGGTTTTACGGTAGTGTTATTAATAAAAGGTTCAAAATTTTAAATTTTAAAAATTATCATAATTCTTTTTTGTTTTTACGTTTGAATTCAAATTCTAATTGTTATAAAACTAAATGACTGCAAGTAGTGGAGTTTAGCACAATAATATGTACTTGCATATTAATGTACCCAACTTCTCTTTATTACTTGCAATTTTTTTTGAAATATAGCATCAAATATTAATTTTTCTTTTTAAATACTCGAAAAAATTTTCTTATTTTAACTTTATTTTTAGATTTTTTTCTTGAAAATGACTACCTAGTTTGTCGAAACGTTGGACTCAATAACTCAGTATGATCCAAGTAGCCTTATTCCAAAAAGATCGTCAAAATTCTTCGGAAATTGGAATAACTTAAAAAAAGGAAGGTTTTTTTATTTCTATTAAGATCGACCAATCTTATTATTAATATAACATCAGCTCTTGCTTTATTCTTGTGCCAAACATCATAGCCGAAATTTCAAAGACTCTTTATTTGTAAAGCTACCTGATTGATAATTGAATGGAACAAATCTTCGTTTCCGTAAATCTCTCCTTCGTTAAAAGATGTATTTAGACTTAATTTAGACTAATGGTCAAAACTTTATAATTTCTCGTAATAAATAATTTTTTTTTGTAACTCAGATCTTAATTCCTCATTAGGAATTTATACTGAAATTTTTGGTAAATATATTTGTTCGATCGACACGTTTAAATCCAGCCGCAAAAATAGAGCTAAAAAATAAATTAACTGTACTTTGATTTAACACACAACTATCTAAATTATGTATCACTTCGTTTTTAGTTCTAAGATTTTCTAAATTAAATTTTAAATCATTCTTGTCTTCCAAAACTGAAAACTTTTTTTTCTTCTCAAAATTCCCTTCGCTTAGGAGACATTCAATTCTAATTGCAATTCCAAATTAAACAAGTCTACAATAAAGTCATTATTTCTTGAGGCTTCTCAATTATTTTCAACTATCTTTTTCTTAAGGAAATTTACTATTGTCCAAGGATGGAAAATTTTAAATGATTTATCTCCTGTTACCCTCGTGAGCCTTAATACTTCTGAACTAAATTCCCACATTGAAAACTACCTTTGTAGAAAATCTTACCGTGTAGAAATCAATAATGAAATATTATAAGATGTTGATACTTCAAAAACATGGGCTTTAAATAAAAGAGAATTTGGAAATAATATACAGTGTATCCTCGATTTTATGTTGTAAAAAAGACAAATTTATGTACAAGATCAATATATATGCATGCTAAAAAATCACTCCCATAATCTTTTATTACACATAACAATTAAACATTTATAACACTTATTATGTGTTTTCACTCATAACACATGTAATAAAGCTATAACACATTTTTTAAACACTTTTTTAGTATTCAAAATTGCAATATTAATTTTACAGTAAAGTTTATGATTATGTGTTCTGGTAATGATAGATACAATATCATTCGAGTATTAGTATGGACCATGGAAGGTTGATAATACTGATTATTAAATTTTCTTAATTTTAGTGAAGAAGCGCAAATATTTTTCTCTTTTACAAGAAAAAAAATAAAATTTGGTTTTACTAAAATAGCAATGTTGTTTTTCATTTTGACTTATTCATAACTATATTTAGCTAAATAATTACATAAATTGATTGTTTAAGTAAAATTAATTTAAATTAAGCAAAAATTAATTTTTTCAGAATTTCAACATATGAGTCAGCTACTTTTGGTATTCAAAAACCGAACTTTTGTTTTGAGAATAAAAAAATACTTGATCTTAGATAATTAAACCTAACTAGAGAAGGTTCTCATATGGAAATAAGCATTTACTTACAC
>NTPY01000067.1:4319-20421 GCA_002922825.1 Brachionus calyciflorus
CGGAAAAGAAAAAGTTTTATATCAAAAAGGATTTTAGAAAAAATTTAGAAAAAAAATATGTTATATTTTTTTGAATCCAGAATTATAAGCTTTTAAAAAGTCGCTTCCGTGACGTTTCTTAGCCAGTTAGAATAAAAAATTCTTTGATTTTTATTTCATTTAAGTTCTAAAGGTAACGAATTAAGAATATTATTGCCTGAAAAAAAGCATTTGAGACTTTCTAATTTACAATTTTGTTTATCGTTGTCAAGTTAATTAACTCATGCTTTGGAGCAAATGAAAAAGGAAATATAAACTGATTTTTTATTCAAAAAATTTTTAAAAAAATGTATGACATGCTGACTATTTTTTTCTTAAATTAAAACGACTAAAAATTCTACATAAAGGCGCATTCTACTAGTTTAATTTATTGAAATTTTTTAAATTATTTATTTATTATTTGTATCATTTATTACAGTTTTTTAGATACTTTTTTTTCATACGACTCGTTAAAAAAATTTAAAACAAAATCGAGTCGACTTGAAATTGCAAATTTAAAAAATTAAAATTCCACCTAATACCTTAAATATTCTGTTTAAAATTATCAAATTTTATTTTTTCTATTTTATATAAAGATAATGTTTGTTTTATTGCAATTTAATAGAAAATTCATTTATTCCTCTATCATTTAAATTTAAACTCTTTAAGGCTAAATGCAGAATAAATGATATAATAGACTTCTTTCTTACACGTAGTCTTATCGTTTTTGACAATAACTGTTTTTTTATCCTATCGTGTAAAAAAACAATTTATTTTTGACTATTAATGTCCGGCGTATTTTCGAAAATTCTAAAATTTAGGCGTCTTTTATCAGTTTTAATATGTTTGATGCTTAGGTATAAATTAGAAATATTGAGTTTTCAAATGTCGATACGATATAGAGATGAATTTAAACGGTATATTTCTAATAAAAAAAAAAAGTTACTTTGAAAACTTAAATTTGCTGATTTGTATACTAATTCTTTATATTTCAATTTAAAAAATTTAGAAATTGAAAATAGTTGATTGTAAGAAAACAATATTTTGCCAAATATTTTAAATTCAATAAAATAAAGTTAAAAGCTTTTTAAAATTAAATATTTTTGCTTAGGAACGAGATGTCTAAATCGAATCTAATTTCCAAAACTCATTTAAGGATATTTAAATCAATTTTACAGAAAATTTATTTTGGTATTAAATTAGTCTAATATCCTTTTATTAGAACTTATATTTTGTCTAAGAATCAAATTTAAAGTAAAAATTACTTTTTTTCTTAAAAAAAGAAAAAAATTATTTTTTGAATAGATGATCTTTCTCGATTTTAAAGTTGATTCTCTTGGAAACAACTCGAGCATATTTAGAATCAACTTGGATTATTTATGAAAATTTGTCCTATTTTAAAGGCCGATGCACCATAAAGTCGAATCAGTGTTTAAATTGATTTTTTTCAGATTTTAGCCTAAAATCAGCTTAATTCACAAAAATTCGATTTTTCTAATTAAATGAACAGATTTTGATAAACTATTTTGCCATAATGAGAAATACAAAAAACAACATTTTTGGAAGATTTAAATATTAATTTCTTGTTTTTGTGAAGGTTTTGATTTTAAAACAGGAATTTAAGAATTTTTTAAGGCAAAACAAACAATTACACTGTTAACTAGATATGTAAGAAATCAAAAAGAATTGCCAAGCTAAATGTTAGTTTTTATTTTTTTGTCCGTACGTATACAAATATCATTCAACATTTAAGTTGGCAATTCTTTTTGATTTCTTACATATCTCATTAACAGTGTAGACGTAATTTAGTAAAACAAAAGAAAAATTATATAAATCTTAAACACTTCTAATATTTTTAAATTAAAAAATAATAAAAAAAAATTTTTGAGTAAAAAAGTGTGATTTGAACACAAAAAAACGCTGTAAAAAATCACTTTTATCAATACAAAAAAAGCCAATTTTATTTATTTAATTTTTTTTCGAAAAAAAAATTCGATTTTAAAAAATCTAAATCGATAGAAATTTTCTAAATTTATTTCTCTACATTTTGATATCATGGAAAAAAAAAGGCTGATAGGGTCTAGCACTCAATCATCTAGCCTCAAGACTAACAAATCGCAAAAATCTAATTTTTTCGACAACTTTATCTGAGAATAAGAAAAAAACTTGAAAAATATCAATCTAACTCAACTTTTAATGCTGAATTCGAATTTATCATCGAAATTTTCCTTTAGTCTTTTATTTTCAAATTTATTTCTATTTTCGTGAAAAAAAGTGCTTTGGGCGCCCTAGAGATAGCCCCCAGGAGATAGTGTAAGGTATTTTTTTTTTCACATTCTAGCCTAAAAAAGGACGCTGAATAACGTAAAAATATTTTTTGAACACTGATTCGACTTTATTGTGCATCCGCCTTTAAAATGATCACGCCAAGCGAGTATCGTATTTTTTGCTTTTTAATTCAACAATAAAACCCGAAAGCTGAACCACGGATTTTAGGGGTTGTATACTTTTGTCACGATAATTTTGTAACGAATTAAAAAAAAATAATTTTGTAACGAATCGTTACAAAATTAAAAATTTTAAAAATTCAAAAATGTAAATTTATCACGATTCTTTAAAAGCAATTATTTAATAAAAAATTATTAAGCTGTGAAATGGAGAATAACATTAAATATATTCCTAACAATCGTTTTAATGTTAAACTTTTAAATCAACTAAATCCAAACCACGATGGTTATGATTTATGTCATAATGATATTTTACGTAGGTATTTATTTTGAAGGTCCATATGATATTAAAATGTGGAATCACTTCGAAACTAATTCAACTCCTCGAACTAATAACTATCTTGAGGGCTACAATTACAAACTGAATCGACATATTGGAATTTCACATCCAGATATTTACAAGGCTATCGATAAATTGAAAGAAGAAGAGGTTGATTTGTCTATTAAATATCACAAAGCTTTAAATAAAGAAAAACCCCCTGCAAGAAATAAATTATATGTAATCAATTACTCAATGCTCATTTATTACAAAAAAATGCTCATGGACGGTGATTTAAGCATTGATACGTATGTCAAATATGTTGGTCAAATGTTTGACTTTTCAAATGTGGTCAAGGCAAAGTCAGGTAAAACTCAAGAGTCCAGGTAAGTGAAGTATCGGATTCAATTTCAGAGTCAAGTTCCGAAGACTTATAAATTATATTTTCTTATAAATTTGAACCTATTTATCAATTTATATTCTGAACACATTTATCATTTAATATTTTGAACTTATTTATCAATTAATAAAAATATACTTTTGTCACGAATTTTATTTTCGTTATATTTTTTGAATTTTCAAAAATATAATTTTATCACGCGTGATAAAATAGGTATCGTTATAAAAGTATACAGGACCGGATTTTAAGCTATCTAAATCCGGATAAGTACCAAAAATATAAATTAAAAAAAAAACAAACCCGTAGAAAAGCTCCGAAAAATCCGGACATCGACAAATTAACAAAAAATTTTCAATAAGAAACTGATATTATAAAAAAAGAAACTAATTTAAAACGATGGAATAAACAACAATAAAAATAAAAATAAAATTTTTATGACATTTTAAATTTTAACTCTTTTTGGACTTAATATTCTTGAGATAATTGTTTACCGACAATCTTCAAAACACAATTTTATTTGAAAGTTCTTTTAAATAAAATTTCCATTTCCTTGTTAATTTTGATCAGCCTATATTTATCTTTTTATAAAAATTAACCACTTTTAGTTTCAGGTGAACAAAGGTGATCCCGGAAACAGATGACTTTTTTGAAAGTTTAAGGATTAAAATTTGTCTAAAAAAATTATCTTCCCCTCGCTCCAGGTTCTTTTTCAAAAAATTGAAATAAAATTGTCAATTTTTAGAAGGATTTACCGCTTGTTTTCTTAATTAATTTAATTTTAAATTGTAATATTAGTAATTTTTATATTTTGTGGGGAAAAGATTTTTCTTGATAAAATTGATTTTTGAGGCAAAAATTTTTCAATTGTGGGTCCTAGGCAGACCTAATTATTTTTAAATTAGCATCTTAAATGCACAACAAACTAATGTAATCTCCTTCAACGAAACAGTGTCTTTGCAACGAAAAATCAATATTTAATACATAATCTAATTTTAAACATATGCATTATTATTTTTTAAAATTTCGCTGTCCGCCCTTTAGCACTTAGCACTGACCAATACCATGACATCCATGTTATAGTGTCTTAATTCTTGAAGCCTTGACTGTTTAAGACTTTTGAGGATTGCAAAAATTTTCAGCATCACTATGGAATTTACAAAATATCAAATCTCACTCGGAATAAAAAACTTTCGAGGTTTAGAAGCCCAATCAACATCTTATTATATATTGTGTTTTTAAAACTCGAAAATTTTTTTTATTCGAAAATTTATTTCTTGATAATGACATAAAAACTTTATTAAAAAAAGTCTTTTTTTAATAAAGTTAAAGAGAACTCTATTTTTATTTACCGTATTGCCTTGTAAAGGCACCCATTGCATTGAAACCTAAAATTTTAGCAATTAATACGCCCTAAAAAAAATAAAATTTTCAATTTTTTTACCACATATGTTAATAAAGAACCTAATCAACAGTATATAACTTTGTTTTGATTATTTTTACGTTTTATCGATCGCTCTATCGATCGTTTTATCGATCGGTGCATTCTTAAAATTTTGATTTATAGTGCATGCATTTGTTTGCAAGGAATTATTGTATTTGTTTTTCAAATTTAATAGAAAGTTTATCCAGAGTCACGCGACCAAGAAAAGTCAAAAACAATTTTAATAGATTTTTTGGATTAATCGCGCTTACTTTCTGGTAACTTATCACCAGGGTCAACGAAAATATGCTAAATTTAGGAAATATGTTGCATTATATGCAAAAAATATGCGCATATTTTGTGTTGTGATGAGTCATCACAAATAAAATCTTATTAAAAAATTTAATTTTGAATCAGACAAATTTAAAGAATAAAGCAATGTTGCTTTTTTTGGTAAAAAAAAAAAATTACGTAATATTTTAATAGTTAATTTATATTTTTCCATTCATTTAGTCTACTCTCATCTTTGAAATTATGATTCAATCAAATTATTAAAATATCCTTTTTTTATTTGTTGGTAAATAATCATCATTTAAAAGAACTTAAAATAATTACATAAATGTTAATCGAAGGAATAGATGATTCGGTAATATTTGTTACTTTAATACTAGGCGTTTTTATTACTTATCTAATGTTTAAGTATTTAAAGTAAAAATTAAAATATAAGAAATTTTTCAAAATTTGACAGTTTTTCTAATCATGCATTTCAGAAATAGTTTATTAACAGTTGGTCAACTTGATCCTCGTTTACATCAAGACTCAATAAATGATGTAAATCAAACACGTGAACGGCTAATGAATAACCGTCGTAATAGAGAAGAAACTCAAGAAGGTCAAAATACAGCTATAAATTGTCCAATTTGTTTAGCCAATTCTAATTTTCCTATTGAAACTAATTGTGGTCATAAATTTTGTGGTAAAAAAAAACCAAAAAAGAAAAAACTTTTCTGAAAAAAATTAAAATTTTCTAAAACTTAAATTTTAAAGCTGATTGTATCGTGCAATATTGGTCTCATTCGTCAACGACTGCTTATCGAATGAATTGTCCAATGTGTAGACAACAAGTTAATTACTTGTTAAGATTATACACTAGAGAAGAACAAGAAAGAAATCGAGATCTAAATGGAGAAACATTTGCCCAAATAGCAAATTATAATAGAAGATTTGGTGGAGAACCGAGAGATGTAAAAATAAAAAATTTCTTACAAAAAGAAAAAAAGACTAATAAGTTTTAATTTTTAAAAGCTTTTGGATTACATATATGATATACCAATACTATTTAGACATTTATTGAATGAGTTATTTTCATTTGATGGCTTAAGTATATGGTACAGAGTGAGAATTATGTTTTTTATAATGGTTGCTTTTTGTTATTTCCTAAGTCCTTTAGATATAATACCTGAAGCTTTATTCGGAATATTCGGTCTAATTGATGATTTATTCGTTGTTTTCATTATTGTTATTTATGTTTGTACGATTTATAGGCAGCTTATTACTAATCGCGGTTAAAATAAGTCCATGAATTCAATTTTTTTAAATTCCTCATTCTTTGACACTTAATTCTAATTAATTTATTCTAATAAATAACAAATTTTCCAATATTTTTATATTAAATATATTATTTGCCTATTTAATCGTTACCTAGAATTTAATGGTTTTCGAGACCTGATATTCTAAAAAATATTTTGCAAATTAGAATAAAGAGCTAACAATGCTTTAAATTAAAGATTCAAAATATATAATTGGTTTTAATTTTTGATAGATAGAGGATTTTTATAAATTTTATGTCGTAACGGTACTCTACTGTACGATTGTAGCGTAGCGTACGAGTCTACCAAGTAATTATACTGATATATGAAAATAAAGCTTAAAAATATGAGAAATAATGTGAATAAAATCTATAAAAATAGAAAATTTAGAACATGATTAATTTTTTTATTTAAGTTAGATATTAAAATTAGCAAAAAGTTCTTCAGTGAATAATAATTTTTTCTAATAAAACTCGACGTTTTTCGAAAGAATATTCTTTAAAATTAAGAAAAAAAAAGTTATAAATTTAATTTTTTAAAATTTTTTCGATATTTTATTTTGAAAAACGATTTCTTATTGTTTTTTTATTGAGTGCAATTAGAAAATTTCTTATATTGTGTAGCTTTATTTTCTAATTTAAGTATAATACGTTGGTAGACTGGTTCGCTACCGCTACGCAACTGTACGGTACGACATTAAATTGATAGATTTCCAGTTGTTTGAATTATAATTAACAAAATAAAAAGTTTTTTGCCCATTTATTCTGTTATTATTATGAAATTGTAATATGTTAACTCTCAATCTTAAGATTTTTTTTTAATTGGATGAAACTTTTTGTGGAAGAGCTAGATTCGCTAATTAATTAAAAATTCGAGACACCCCAATGGATAAGGTTGAAAAAAACATAAAAAAAGTTAGAAAAACATATCTTTTTTGTGAAGTATCAAAATGGGAATAAAAACATAAATATTTATTTTTTAAAATTAAAAATTTGTTTTTTAATTTCAGTCAATAAAACATAAAACTTTTTCTAATAAAAATGAAGAGAAAAACTTTTAGGAATAATGCAAAAAAACATAAAAATTTAGACCCATTATTTGAAAAATTGGTAAAAACACATAAAATTTTCAAGTTTTATGTTTTTTTCTCTTTAAATTAATTTGAAATTTTATGTTTTTATAATTAAAAAAAAATTTGACAAAATTTTTTAATTTTGTGTTGTTTTCAACTATTTCGAAAAATTCTTTTAAAAAATTTAAAAATTTATGTTTTTTTTCTCTTTTTAAAAATAATCCATGTATTTTTTTATTTTATGTGCTCATTTTTGAATTTCACTTTTTATATGTTTTCTTCAACCTCATCCCACCCCAATGACTCGAACCATTGGGTCATCACCGACTTTCATTTTAACATTAACCTTAATCAAGCATCTTTTAATTTTTAAATAAAAAATTAAGATGAGTTTTCATTTTTTGTGTTGAACAGTTTGTTGTTGCGGCCCAGGTTTCTGAGTTGAAAAGATAAACTCAAAAAAATTACCGTTAACCCTAGCCTGCTACTCTTTGAAATAAGATTGAATTTTGGATTAACTCTATATGAAAAACTTCCCATCTTCCCATGTTATAACAATTTTTTTAGAAGATATGTCAATTTAAACCTTTTTTCCAATAGTAAAGCCAAAGATTGGACTTTTTTCTAATATTAATTTAAGTTTTATTCTAATTTAAATTATAAAAATTGAAGAGTTAACTTCAAAAAGAGTTAATCTAAAATTTTGACTTTTTTCCTAAAAATTAAAAAAAGACGATTCTTTAATCTAATATTCTCTTTATTTTTAAAAAATTATAGACACTCGAGTTCTAACAAGCTCTATACGGTTTTTCCTAATATTTAAAAAAAAAATTCTAATTATTTTCATATTAACAAAAATATTACATTTTTTTTAAATTTGCAAACGTGGAACTGCCTTTTTTTAGCTTAAAAATATGAGTGAAAGAAATTAACTTAAAACCTATAGGTTTCAAATTTAACTTAATGAAATAAATATACAAAATTGAATTTAATTTTAAAAAGTGAAGAAGACTTGTTTTAGCTTATAAAATTTCTATTTAAAAACTCTAATTAATTTCACTTGAAACCAAAGTTAAATAATCTTCAATTTTGCTAAATTACTTAGGTAATAACCAAAATATACTTAAATTAAAAAAAAAATTAAATTTTAAAATTAGTACCTTATTGCCGTGTCTCTCGATGCGAATATTAAAGAGTTAAAATTAAAAGCATGGGTGTAAGGCGTATTCTAATTTATTGAGAAAAATACTTAGATACTGCATCGAAGGCTATCTGGTTTAGATTTTTTTTAACTCGTATATAATAAATGTAGCAATTAAAATAGATTTAAAAAAATTTTTTTTTCGGCGATTTGATTGATACGAACTTTTCGATATTTAAAATTCATGATTTGATTTAACGAATCTGCTTAGTTATATTTTAACTTCCAAAATATTTTTATCTGTATGACAAAATCTTTCAATTATTACTTAAGTACGGAAAAATAAGTGCATAATTTAAAAAATTCATTATAACAATAATTGAAAAGATTTTAAACTTTTTAAAATAAATGTTGTAATTGTTGTGAAAATTAAAAAATTCCCGACAACAACTGCTTTTTTTTATTGATAAAAAATAAACAAAATATTAATTCTTTTTCTAATTCCTAATGCGGCATTTATCCTCAAACTATGCAATATTAAAAGACAGAATTATTCATGGGTTTTGACTTTTAAGCAGCACCAAATAATTTTTCTAAAAATTTAAAAAATACGTGTTAAATGACCGGTTAATTTCCAACTTATTGAAAAAAAATGCAATGCCATAAAAAGCAAGGCAGTAAGGTAACGATTTACTTTTAAAAAAATATTTTTTTTATCAGATCATCTTTTATTTATCGTAAATATTACTCTTTAAATACAGCATTAAAATCCGCATTTTCATATTTTGTGCATGCAACTTCAAGCATACCATGCTGTAGAATATAGCTCTTTAAATAAAGAAGAATAATTAAAATTTTTGTTGGGTTATAGTCAAAAAAAATTGAATCAACCTTTTTAGAGTCGATTTAAATTAAGTTTAGAAATAAAACAGGTATTGTCAATTTTATGATCTAACAATCATATTTTATTTTTCATTCTTTTTCGACTTTAACCCGGAATTAATCTCATTTTTGAAAAGACACGATTCTCCTTTTGGATCCAAATTTAAATATTATTTAGCATTGAATGTATGTTAGAAGGTGCAAACGCAAATTATGAATATGTGGATTTTGATGCTGTTTAAAAAAAAAATTTACGGGAATTTAAATATTTGAATTTAAGGTAAACAAAAATTTTTATTTAAAAGAAGGAAAATAAAAAAATAAATAAGCAAAGGCTTAAAAATTGATTAATATATTTCCAAATCAACGTTTACTAAATACTCTTTTAACTATTCAAGAGTCTGGTTGTGCTTCTTTTACATAAATTGAAAGAGATTAATTAAAAAAAATTCTTATATTTGAATTTTTTATTAGTTACGTTTTTAAACAACATAAAATATTGATTTTTCTATTTTAAGAAAATTAAATTCTGATTATAAATAAATATTTACTAAATAAATTTATTTTTATTTATTCTAATAACACTATTAGTTGCTTCCTAATTTTCTTAAAATATCTTCCTGTAATTTCTTATAAATTGAAATAAATTTGTATCATTTGTATTATTTCAACTATAAATTTTTTCAAGAATTTTTTTTAACTTTTTTAAAAATATTTCTGAAGAAATTTTTATTTTTGTTTTAATCTTGAAAACTAAAGGCAAATTTTTTTTATAATTTGGGGTCCAAATTACCGACGCTTAAGGGTTAAGTAAAATGGAAAATTCCATGGATACTTCTACGTTTAACGTTAACTTCTACCATCTAAATTTAAAAGAATCAAAACTATTAAAAAAATTTCATTTTTTTATTTCACAAGAAAGTTGTTGCTTAGATTTCCGAAAAAGGTGTCGACTTCTATTATTCAGCTTTGTACAAAAAAACTATTTAAAAAAAGAAAGACATTTAAAATATGAACTCAAGGAATAAAACGGGGTTTAGTTATTAAACAAGTTGATTAGTTAAATTTCTCGTAACTGGGTAATATAGTAAAAGGCTCCAGGTAAATTTGGTTATTCTACCAGTTTTTCAATTACTACCTTCCAATTTTTTCTTTTGTTTATTGTTAATAATACAAAAATAAATAAATAAAAATGGTCAAAAAAAGACAAAAGATATTACCTATATTTTTTTCTGAGTCCTATGTTTGCTAACTCAGAACGGAGAAAATTTCGATTCATATTTCGTTCTAAGTTAGAATTAAGAAAATTTGGCGAAATTTCATTTTAAAGTAGTAAATTTTTTCAGCCTTTATAAGATATTGATTACTTTAGCTGTCATTAATTTTTGATCACACAAAATTCTTAAATTTATTTATTTATTTAAAATATATTTTAGGGGGATACCCAGGGCCGCTCCGAACGACATACGCCTTCTTTTCAGCCCCAAGTTAAATAATTCCATTTTTCCATTTAATTATCAAAAAGAGTTCAGAATTTAAATAAAAAAAAATACATAGAGAATAAGAAAATCGTTAATTCTAAAATCTTTTTTGTGTTAGCAGATAGACTCTACTGTTTAAAAGTTTTTAAATTTTAGCGCGTAAAAACTAACGACAAAATTAAATCCTTGAAATTTTTTAAAAAGTTCTTATGAATAATTATAATTTTTGAATAATAGCTTAAAAAAAATTCAAAAATAATTTTAAAAACTTTTGATGAATAATTTAAAAAATTATTTAAAAATAAATTTTGAAATTATTTTGATATTTTCCCGATAACTGCACAATCGCAGAAAAATTAATATTTTTGAATCTTATTTGAAGTTTGATAATGTTGAATTATAAAGAAACCGCTACCACATGCGGATATTCCCATATCGGAAATATATCAGAGTTCTTATTACAGATATTTTACATTTTACCAAATTTTGACTCAGGAATTGAAAATTTTTCGCAAACACTTATTTCCATGATTCGACAAACACAAATACCTAGCCTTTTACCATAATCGAAAAATCCTCTGCATTTATTTAATAAGGATGTTGCGCTTTTTTAAAGCTCCCAGATAATATTAAATCTTAATAACTAAAATAAAAAATATTTAAGAGAAAATAAATAAAAAATTTGATAAAAAAGTCCATTTTTTAATGCTCTAAAAATTTTTCAACTACATAAATTAGAAACATTTTGATTTTATCTCAATTTAATCTTTACTAAAAAAGGAAGATTAAATCACAATTTGAATAAAAATTTAAAAAATAAAATTGTAAAATTTAATTTTCAATAAAATGAACAAAAGTCTTAAAAGTATTGAAAATAATGAAATAGTCATTAAGGATAGCAAACAGGTATATTCTTTATTTTAATCCGGATTACCAAATTCTAAATAAGTTTAATCTAAATTTAATAGAAGCCTAAGCAACTGACTTTATTTGATATGAAATCAAAGGGAAAATTTCCCATAAAATCTGATGGTGAGAACTCGCCGGATTTAAATCGTACAAAAAATAAAACAGATTTGAAAAAATCCCAGAACGAAAATGATGATATAATTATGCTTGATGATGAAGATGAAAATGTAGAAAATAAGAAAACGCCTAAATCTAAAAAGTATTTATTTTATATTAAATGAAACCTTTAACCT
Source organism: Brachionus calyciflorus (assembly GCA_002922825.1). Classification (NCBI taxonomy): domain Eukaryota; kingdom Metazoa; phylum Rotifera; class Eurotatoria; order Ploima; family Brachionidae; genus Brachionus; species Brachionus calyciflorus. The sequence continues at coordinate 16,291 of NTPY01000067.1, forward strand.
AAAATAAAAATTAAAGAAATTTTTGAAGTAAAATAAAAAGTACAATCAAAGATTGTAAAGTAGTACTTCCGAAAATCGATGGATTTTTTACTAAGACTTCTAATGATACTAATGAGCAACAATTAAACAGTAAATTATCTGATCTTAAAATAGAAAATGAAGAGGATACAAAAAATACTTCTAAGTAAATATTCATTTGTTTTTTTTTTAATTTTGTCAAAATTTAATTGTTTTAAAATATGGGCTTGTTTAGAAAAGCAAAGACAAGGACAAAGACAACGGAAGCTAAAAAAATTTCACCCAAAAAAATCAAATCAATTCGAAATTTGATCAAAGAAAACGGAAAATTAGCATTTGAAAATTTGGACTCAAAATTAGAGAACCATATGTTTGGTGATTTGGCTTCCATTATTGAATTGTACAACTCAGTAGTTGAAATCTATGACGAAAACAAAAATAGAAGATTAAAAAAGAAAAAGAGATCATCTCACAAAGATTTGGATGTTTATGAAATTGATTTGAATGAATTTATAGATGCTTTTGATCAAGATTCGGAAAGTGGACGTGTTTATTTTGCCAAAATAATTAGGAGTCTTCTTAAAATTTTCATTCTACATGAAAGAATTTTCGGAGTAAGAATCTTGTCATTTTTTTAAAATCGCCTTACATTATAATTCATGTACAGGGATTCTTGTGGGATGTTAATCGACACAGAGGAAACATATAAAGAAGATATAGCCACGCTTAAGACATATAATACCTTAAAGACTTGTAAGTGATTGATAAATTATTATGTTACTTTTGTATGTCTTAAGTGTGACAACTTCGGAAATTGAAGAATACCACTTTAAATGGCTAAATATTACAAAGTGTGTCTCCAAAATAAAAATATTACAACTTTTTTGTATTAAAATTATCGTTTCTGCTAGAAAAAAATCAAAATAAAAATCTCAAGAACTCAAGAAAAAATAACTCAAATAAACAACTCAAGAGAAATTTGATTCAGCCTTAGCTTTTATTTTATTTGATAATAATATAAATTCTAATTTCTTTAATATTGAAACAGGTGTAAAACAAGGTGGAGTTCTTTCTTCCTTCTTTTACAATTCCTTCATTGATGACCTCATTGAAGAATGCCTTAAAGCAAACATAGGAGCTCAATTTAAAAATATTAACGTCTCAGTAATAGTTTATGCTGATGATATACTGTTAATTAGCCCAGTTGATACTCATTTACAAAAACTTTTAAATATATGTGGGGAATATGGTAAACTTTGGAGAAAAAAGTTTAACGGAATTTAAAAATAATGAATTTAAAAAAAATTCATGTAATTGTTAAAAATTAGAGTTTGCAATCAATTTAATAAAAATTTTTTCGCCACAGTAGAATCAATTACGGCAAGTGTTCTAAATATTAATTTTTCCTTGCATAGGGAAAGTTTTACTTAAAAATTGAATACAAGTTTGTTGTGCATTTTAGATGCCAAATCAAAAATATTAAGTCCAAAAGGGTTTGAAAATTTAAATGTTATAATTTTATTTTGTTTTTGCTTCCTTCGTTTTAATAAAACTCCGTTTTTTATAATCTAATATTATAATGTCCGTGTGTGGATTTTAGGGGCAGTCAAAAAAAAGCAATAAAACACGTTTTGATATTTTTATAATAAAGAACTAAGAGAAAATCTTCTATTTTCCCAAAACGGATATTTTCTTAATACTGAAAAGTTCAATCATCAGTATAGTTTAAAATATAAAATAACTAGAATTAGTTTAGTCGAATAACTTTAGTCTAACTAAAAACTAATAAAAACTCTCATTACTAGAATTTAAATAAAAACATTAAATTTTTTAAAATTTTTAGCATTTAAAATTGTTGCAACTCAAGAAGTGCATTAGCAATAATTGATTTTTATCGATTTATTACTTAAATAAATATCATAGCCTTTTTTGGGATTAAGAATATGATTTATTAAGCTCTACTGATCAGTCCTAAAAAAGACGGAACCGATCTAGTGCATCTTAAACAATGTGAAAATAAAAGAATGTAAGTCAATAATTTAAAATTAGGTTATCTGTTGAAAAAAAATGATTATTCATTAACTTATTTCACTATTGACAATAACTCATTCAAAAAAAACTTTTTATTTTGTTTTTAAACTATTTCCCATTTATTTATTAAAATGTTTTATTATGTTTATGTGTTGTGCTTTTTTGTTTCTTTTCTGTATTAGTTTTTGGTATCTGTTCAATCAGTGTTTATATAAATCGTTAACTTTGTTCTGGGTTTTAATGTATATTTCAACACATTTGAAATCTATAATAGAATATTCGGTACTCTATGAACAAGAAAATAAGAGGGGCTTATAGGGAGTATCTCTAGGTTAAAAAACAAATTTATCATTTTATAACTCAACCTTGAATAAAGGATATTTTTTGATAAAAGTTTTTTTTTCATAATTTTTTTATTTTAAATTTTGCATTGTTTTTAAGGTTCGTTTTCCATTTTGTTACGATTTTACTGTTTTGGAATATGATACATGTTTTTTACAAGAATTGACAAAATATGTTTTAAACATTCTATTACCTCAAATCAACTTTCAAGAAAATGATTCCGAATTAGATATGTTGTACAGTCAAGAGAAAATGGTTAGTTTATTTTTTTTTGTTTAATTTTATAATATTGACTTAAAATATAATCATTTTAAAAAGAGCAAACATTTTGCCATTTTAAAAGAGTTAGATATTGATCGTAGCGAGCGACCTTTTGGAGATATGTCAATCGAATCGAAAATTCTACTTCTAAAAACGTTTTGCGATAATTTGTTGTTGACTGGACGATTTGAAAATCATTTGCAAAAATTAGAACAAAATTTGGAAAAATCCAAATCTAAATTAAAAGAACATGAAGCTACATTGATTGATTTTCTAAACATTAAAGATGCTGATTTCAATAAGAGTAAAGCTAAATATATTAAAGAAGCAGAAAAACTTAAGTAAGCCATAAATTTTGATATTTTCGAAAATATTTATAACTCATTTAGAATCGATTAATTCTTTTAATTTTGCTATTTCAATTTGATTCCGAAGAAAAATTTTGTTCGCTATAATTGTGAATTAAAAACTGTTTTGTACGATAATTTACGATAAATTTTTGGTAAAATATGTTTAAAAATTTTTTTTGCAAAAAATGAGTTTTTTCGAAAAGTTCATTGGTATTCAATACTTGCCAATAAGAAATTGATGTTAGTTTATTAATTTTTGAAAAAAACATTCAAATTTTATTTTTAAACCCTAGTTAGGCCATTTTTAATAGTTAGGGCTTTCTACAAAAATTCATCCATAGTTATAAATTATCAATTACATATGGCCTAGAACTCTTCTAATTTTTATACTTTACAAATATAAATTACCTCTTACCCAAGTAGAAAGATTAAACAAAAATTTCTGCAATAAACGCCGAAAATTGTTTCGTCTTTTGATGTGTTTTAAAAGAATAAAAGTAACGTTTTTAAAACGTTAAAATAATTTGAATAACGCGTTAATTTAACTTTTTAAATGTGTTATTAATTTTGAATTTCAATTTTAGTAAACCATCAGCAAACAAAGTTATTGAATCAATTGAGAAAATAAAAGTCAAAATACAAGTAAAATACTAAACCAAACTTGCGAAATTTACAGCTTATTTTAAAATAATTTTGTTAATAGAACGAAACTGATACGTTAGAAAGATACAATCGTCTAGAACCCATCGGTAGAGATACGAACAATAATTGTTTTTGGAAATTTTCATTTATTAAAGGAGTTGTTGTCGAATTCATGCCCGAGACCGATTCGGAAAAAAGCGAGTAATTGACAATTTGTTTTTTTTTTAAATACATAAATCAATTTCAAAAGAAATTAATTTTCTTTTGGTTTTAAGATGGTATTTGATAGACCAACCAAAAAATATTCAAGTGATTATTGATTTTATGAAGAAGGGTTTGATTAGTCCAGATTTATGCAAAAGTTTAAGTGCTTTGTGTGAAAGTTTGTACGAAGAAGAGCGTAAAATAGCCGAAGAACAAGAAAAAAACCATACAAAAAAGAAAAAAGAAGAAGAGACAATAAAAATAGATAGCTGTTCGGAGGAAA